>PVJI01006040.1:0-90462 GCA_004026765.1 Micronycteris hirsuta | reverse complement strand
AGCCTATTTCCTTTGCCAGATCTGGGAAGTTTTCCTTCATTATCTGTTCAAAAATACGTTCAATTTCTTGGTCTTCCTCTTGTCCTTCTGGCAGCCCTATGATCCGGATATTGGGTCGTTTACAAATGTCTCTGAGGTTCCTGAGACCCTCCTCATTTTTTTGAATTCTTGTTTCTTCCTTCTGGTCCACCCCATTGGTCTGAGATTTAACCTCCTTTTTTTTCCTTTTGGTTCCCTGTAAATCTTCCTCCATTATCCTTATCGTATTCTTCATCTGTTCAACTATTTGCATCCACCTATCTTCCAGTTTTGTTAGCATTTTGATTACAAGCATTTTAAATTGCGCATCTGATAGGTTGACTATATTGTCATCCGTTAGTTGTAATTTGTTCTGATCTTTCATTTTGGCCATTTTCATTCTTTTTATCTTGGTACACTTGTCGGCTGGCAGGTGCCTGCAACCTGGGTTGCTTTTTGGATGACGTTGCCTCTGGGGGCGGGGCCTGGGAGGAAGCAATGGCGGCCTCCGATCACTGCGGGCTCCTGTCACTCCTCAGCTCCCCAGTTCCCCACCACCTCCTCTGCCAGACTCGGTTCTGCTGGCTCAGCCCTGGCCTCTCTCTGGCAGCGTCGCCGGCTTGCGGGATTCACCCGTTGTTCGGGGCCACGCCCTGTTCAGACACTGGCGGTGTGAGTCCCTCCGTGAGAACTGCCTCTCACTCCGTTCCTCCGCCTGGTACTGCCCCGCTTACCGGCCTGGATGTTCGTCTTCTCCTACCTCCTGGGTGTTGGACTTCCCTTCAGTTCGATTCTGTCCGTTCTGGTTGTTCAATTTTTCGCTACTGTGTTCGTTGTTTAGACACTCTCGATGTGCAGGCGGCGAGTGCGTCCACCTACGCCGCCATCTTGGCGGAAGTCCCCCATTTCACCTGCATTTTCAAATTGATTGGTATAAAATTTTCTACAGTATGGGTTATTGACATTTTTTATCTTATATTGTTCTTATTCATTTTTGTACATTCTACTGAAGTCAGTTGTTTTCTTTTTCTTGATCTGATTTATTGAATCAGCTTTTGATTTTATTGATAACCTCTATCTTAGAAGTTTTTCTTTAATTTATGTCTTTATTAATATCTTATTTTTTGGATTTATTTGTACTTTTTGTAGATTCTTGAGTTGAAAACTTTTAAAAGTTTAATATGAAATATTACAAACGTTTGTGAAGTTAAGGGAGTAATATAATGAATGCTTATATACCAACTTAGCATTTTAATATTTTCACATTTTAATATTTTTCCATATTTGCTTCAGATTTTAATATTACTTATTCAGTTAGAGCCTCTTATGAACCCTTCTGGAATGTCACTCTCCCTATTTCTTCCCCAAAGCTAACCCCTCCCCTGACGTGGTTTCCACCGTCCCCGTGGAAGCTCTCACACGTGCTTTTGTCACCCAGAGTTATGCCTGGGGAAGCCGTCCGTGTCGATTCGTGTGGTTCTAGCTCTTTCGTTGTAACTGCTGAATAGAGTTCCATTTGTATGACTATACAGCAATTTATCCATTCTTTTGTTGCTAGTAATTTAACAATTTTCTGATTTTTGCCATTCCAACATGAGTTAATGGGCATTCTTGTACATATCATATCGGCACAGGCAAGCGTTCTTAGGTACATGTCTACAAATGGAATCGCAAGGGTTAAGGGTTTTCACGCTTCCACTTTATGTGATGTAGCTTATACCAGTTTGCCCTTTCACCAGTGGTACTGGAGTGTTTCTGTTGCTCTGTGCCATCTTCTGTTGGTTTATTTGTTTGTTTTTATTATCAACAGGGCTGGTAGTAAACTCTCTTGTACGTGCCTTCTGGTATGCATATGCAGAGTATCTCTGAATATATACCCAGGAAGGGAACTGTCAGCTCAGTTTTGTTTTAGATATGTATGTAAAAACATATACACATGCCCCCCCTCCGCCATTATCTCATTTAATATTTAGTAGTTTATTTAGTATTTAGTAGCTCATTTATTTAGTATTTTCTCATTTAATAGTAATTGCATGTTTGGGTTTAATTCTAAATTGTTTTTTTTTCTATCATGCTTCCTCTTGTTTTCTTTGGTTTGATAAAGTGCCTTTTTCCAGTTTTTTTTTCTCTAGTGGTTTGAAAGTTATATGTTCAATTTTTATTCTAGTGGTTACTCTTACTATATTTTAACTCATTTTAATTTGTGTTTTTACATAAACATCTGTAGAGTAAATCAGTACCCATATGAGGCATTCTCATATGGTGGTTAAGAGCAGAGCTTCTGAAGCCAGACTGCCTGGGTTCGAATTCTGGCTTTCCCACTTATTAGCTGTGTAACCCAGAGCTTACTACCTGACCTCTCTGTGCCCCAGTTGCCTCATCTGTAAATAGGGATAAAACCATATATAACTCATAAGATTGTTGTGAGGATATTAATATATAATTAGTGTATAAACTTCTTAGGACTTCTATGTGCTTAGCACATAGCACATAGATTTCTCAAATGACCAGTTTTTTCATCTATGAAATGGGCATAATACCTGCCTACCAGATTTGTTATGTTCAGTGAGTTATTGTATGTATAGTTCGTTTCAATACACTGAGCACCTAATACACACTTGAGTGAGACATGAGTTTGTGATCTAGTTAGGGCACAGACGTGTCACCACAACTGCAATGGGATGTAACCTTAATACTCTTCCCATGTCCTCTCTTGTCCCCTTCTGAACTGTGCTCCACACAGAGCAAGTTTTTAGAACACAGGTCATGCCAAAATCATGTCAACTTTCATTACACTCTGCATAAACCACGAACTCCTCGCCAAGACTTCAGCTCTAGATCGTGGGCCCCGCCTCCTTGTCTAACCTCAGGAAGTGCCACTCCCCTCTCTCCTAGTGGACTCTCACCACATGGGCCTCTTCTCCATCCCAACCAATTCTTTCACTGTCATGCACTGCTTAACGTCCAGGATACATTCTCAGGGAAGAGTCCTTAGGCAGTTCCACCATTGTGCGACCATCACAGAGTGCACTTACACACACCGAGATGGCACAGCCTACCGCACACCTAGCCCGTATGGCAGAGCGCATTGCTCCTAGGCTGCACACCGGCACTGCGTGTTTCCGTGCAAAGCAAAGCGAGATGAAATCAAGCACAAGAAAAGCCGATGCAGTGAAGAGATGCCGCGACCACACGATGCGTGAGGCCGCTGCAGGCGCAACCTGGCGTACCGTCACACGGCCAGCTTTCTCCAGGTAGAAAGAGTGCGCTCTGAAATGAAGGTAAGGAGGGCAGTATAGTAAATATGCAAACCAGTAACAGTCATTAGCATCATCCAATATTACGTGCGATACCTAATTGTAGGTGCTGTACTTTCATACAACTGGAGCGCAGTAGGTTGTTCACACCCCCACCCCCCACAAACGCATGTGTCATGCATTGTGCTGCGACTTCATGACACCACTAGGTGACCGGGATTTCTCCACTTCGTTATGATCTTATGGATCCACCATCATGTATGTCATTGTGGTTGGTGGAAACGTCATTATGTGGCCCCTAACTGTATCCTCCGGGCCCTCTGCCCAAAATGCTCATCCCACCTGCTCGTTCTATGGCTGACTCACCTTTCAGGTCCAGTCTGACTCAGTTAGGTTCTTAGTTACAAACAACAGAACCTGCTCTGCCTGGTGAAGAACTTAATTTACAGAGTCTGCAGAACCTCCAGGAAGACCAGAGGCAGATGTGGGGGCAGCTCTGCCCGTGCTCTGGTGGAAATCCACTGCTGCCGCCACCACTTGACACCCACAAAAGCAGTCTACGGAAATACAGCGTGGGTGGAAGCAGCTCTGCCTCTGGTCCCTCACACCCTCACCACGCATAGCCAGGGTTGGGTGCATTTCCTTCTTTCATCTTGCCAATCTTTCTTTCAAAAACTGGTGAATCTTTCCAATTTCGTTTTTCAAGTTGAAGATTTGTATGGCTATGCCTGATTGGAGGGGCCTCGGTCCCATGCAAAGACGAGTTTCTCACAGGAAATGCCTCAGATGTTATAAGGGTTTTCAAAAGTGAACACTAAGTATCTTGTTACCTCAGCATAAAGGCCTTCCCTGACAACCCTAAGTGTGTACGTCTTCTCACCACCAAGGCCCTATCATTCTTTCACTGTAGTCTGTTATTTTCTTCAAGGCATCTATCGCAACTTACATACTTTTTTGTGCAAGTGCCTTATAAGTCCTGGAGCTGGAGTCTGGTCTCCACATGGAGTTTCATTCCAACAAGTATAATTCAGCCAAAACTACTTTTTAAAAATCCTCACCTGAGGATATGTTTATTGATTTGGGAGAGAGGGGAGGGGGAGAGAAACATCGATGTGAGAACCATTGGTTGCCTGCTGGATACCCCCAACTGGGGACTGAACCAGTAACCTAGGTATGTGCCTTGACCGGGGATCGAACCCGCAACTCTTTGGTGCACAGGACACCACTCCAATCAACTAAGCCACCTGGCCAAGGCCAAAAAAATGTTTTAAATGTGTTTTAGTCTTTAACAGTCTCTTGGAAGAAAAAAAGCATCAAAGGAGCTCTAAGTCACAGTTCCCAACAGTTCTCATAGGTTCACATTCACCTCCTTATGTGGATTGGTAAGCTTTTTTCTTCATAAATTTTGCTCCTAGGGCCCTCCTTTCAAATGTGTCCTTCATGTTCTCTTCTTTTGCGTCATGGACATTCAGAACTGATTTGAAAAATACATTTTCGGGGAGGCGGGAGAGTTGAGGGGCAACGTCTTTATCAGACAGGAGACTGGGAACATTCACACATTGATGGTTTTGGCTCACCACCTGTGGTTGACCTCCAGATTATGTTTCCTTGAGGACAGGGAAGATATCTGTTCTATTGGCATGCAACACAAAAATCTGACAAATACACAATTTACACTTGTTTTCTGGGGAAAAAAAAAAAAAAAAGGACGGTCCACCAGCTGAAGTAAGGACAAGGAACTACGTGGCACAGAGCAGGGACTTTGCCTAGGGAAGGGTAGGGAGGGCTGGGCAGAGAGTGGTGCTGGTTTGGGAAGGCCTCCTGGAGAAGGGGAGGCCAACGCAGAATCTTAAAGGGCAAGAATTCACCAAAGGAGGGGTGAGGGCGGAGAAGAGTATTCCGGGTAGCAGTGCGGCAGAAGCTCAGACCAATGGCAAACAGCTCGGGTGCTGCTGCTAAGTGAGAAGTAGCAGAACTGTCAGGAGATGAGGCTGGGGGGTGGGGGGCAGAGGTGGGCGTGCAAGGCCTTGTACAACACGCCAAGGAGGCAGACTCTTCCTGGGCTTGATGGAGCCAGTAGATGCAGTGGGGGATCATTCTCGGATTTTCATTTAGAGGTTACTGTGCGCCAGTGTGAAGTTGGAGTTGAAAGAGGTAGACTAAAAAAAGGAATAATTGCAAAGTGAAATAATATAGGCTGCAATAGCGGTGAGTAGTTAAGAGTAATTTTAAACATTTGTCTGGAGGTCATGTTGGCAGAACTGGGTGGGTGTGGACGGGATCAGTGAGGGAGGAATCTGGACTAGTGTCCCCACGTCTCAGGATGATGGTGTTGTTAACTGGGGTAGAATCCACAGGAGGAGTCAGGCTGGCAGTGGGGGGGAAAGTGGAAGACTTCCAGTTCACTTCTGGTGCAGTTGACTTTAAAGTACCTGTAGGACTCCTAAGTTCAGGCGACCGACTTGGGTGTGTGTCTGCAGTAAGCAAAGGCAGGTCGGAGATACAGACCGCGGAGGGAGCAGCACGCTGGCGGACAATGAGCTCTAGAGTCAGCTGTGTGGGCCCTGCCGGAGAGCTCATTGGTTGGAGCGTTGTCCCAATACGCCGGCGCTGGTCAGGGCACGTGCAAGAAGCAACCAGTGAAGGCGTAGATGAGCAGAACAAGGTGATGTTTGTTTCTCTCTCTCCAAAAGCCAACTTTAAAGGTTTTTTTTTTAAAAAGAGTCAACTGTGGGGTGCGCTGGGAACAACTATTCTCATGGTGGCATTTGGTCGTGTGTATTTCTCCTTCCCACCTCACTTGTGCTTCTCTTAGGTATGACCATTCCTTCTACAAATGCTCTGCAGCCTCCTCTCTGCAAATGTGGTGGTCTCAGGTGATTGCAGTACCTGAGGCCCCTACTGTGCATCTTTCAAAACTCTGTCTCCAGCCCAGAATTCTTAGGTAAGATTCCAACCACTTTCTAAGAGTAAAGAGGTAACCAGCAGTGCAGACTCATTGTCCAAAGGACCATACAAAGGGCGGGCGGCTCCCTGTCCTAAACACACCACTCATCCACTGATCTGGAACAGCCTACCCCAAAAGAGGGCTGACTTGCACTTGCCTGTGACTATTTCTTGTTTCTCTGAAAGCAACACATTTGGAGATCCGGGGCTATGAGTTGGATCTGCCAACACGCATCAGTGTGTGCCCCGCCTCCCCACCGTGCTCTAACCCCGCACATACCTGTGTCAAGGCTAACTCCCATCTCATGCCTAGTGTGTTGCTTTCTTTTCACCAGGAATCAAAATCAAACCAAAATAGAAATAAAATTTAAATCTTATTAATATACAGAGTCTGGCACAAATAACACCCCCTTTTTATTACAAAACCTTTATTACAAAATCATAAGCAGGTAATTCTGTAACACAACAATATCACACTCCAGCACACCATGGGACGTTTTAGGTGATGTGTTCAAATTAAAACTATAAATTATTACACCCATATTGTTACACTCCCAACCACACTCAAGCAGGCCTTACTTCTGCTGGACCCTGTAGAATAAAAATTGCATATTATAAAAGAGGAAAAATAGTTTATATGGGTATGCTTCTTTAAAACAAAAATTACCTCATTTTGTAGTGAAGGAGTGCTTTTGCTCTAGAATACCTTGTTCTGCAGTTTCAGTGATGAAAGGACTCTGAACTCACAAGCAAACTATGCCATCAATTCTACTTTCTGTGTCAAGAAGTTGGTTGAAACACACAACCAGTATTTTGATAAATTCACTTGAAAATGTTTTCCACATCCACTACTTAAAGCTAGTTACACCAATGTGAACTTCCACTCCCACGGAGTCCAGGGGTGGTCTTGGACTTGATTAGAGATACCGAGAACAAGTACACAAAACCACCTGTGCGGTCTAGAGAAAGGCTTCCTCAGTTTGGCGCGATGGGCTGACCATCAACTGTGCCCGAGTTCACCAGCAGCTACAGTGTGCATAGTTCTTCGCTGTCCTCCTGCTGCGAACTTACTTCTCTGAATGCAACCCTTTGGGATGATTCCTGCACTGGGAAATTATCTTGAAAATTTCACAGAAAAAGTTGAGAGGTTCAATTATTCCACCTTGAACATCGAGCGTCTTGAAATTTTCAGAGACGACATTAAGAAAGTTTCAGTTATTCCAGAAGCCTCTGGTATAGATCATGCCTCTTCTAACAGGCTAACTGTTCAGGAGTCGTAGGGTGCTTAGTCGTCACCTGAGCGAGCCGCACTAAGTGGCCCTCGGCCCCTGGCACTTGTCGCTGCAGAATCAAGGGAGCCGGGAGAAAGGGTGAGAAAGGGTAAGTCCGCTGCATAGCAGGGACTTAGGCCTCAGGCAAACGGTACTTCTGGTGGACCTCTGGCTTATCAAGAGTCGGCAGGACTCATCTCGACTTGCATATACACCCTCTGTGTGAGTACAAATAGATGCATAAACATAATCATTCCTGCAGAGTACACAGGACTTGGACAAGGAAAGTCAGAAGTGTATGTAAATGCCCATTTTCATACCAATTTATGAATTCAAAATTTCTCTCAGAAAGAACAGGAAATAATAATTTTAATAATCAGTTTTGGATGGCAGTACTTCTGATACCCACTGGAAATTGTAATGGTGTCTTTCCTAGGTTTTAAATTCCTCATGCATTTATGTCATTTTTCCCGTCATATACTAAATTCTGCCCATCCTCATATTACTATTACCAAAATACCTTTAAATTATTTGTATACATATACATATGTACATTAAGGCAAACCTTATTAAACTCTTAATATTTGTTTCTGATCTTTGAAAATAGTTTTCACATGGTTGAACCTAAGAAAATCTGAACTTGAGTTGGCTAGTTATCTCCTTGTACACATGCTTCGTGGTTCCTTCAGCTTTACCTCAGCAGGGACAAAGAAGATGCTCACTCTAGCCACCAGTTCTTATGCAGGCTTGCAAAACTGTGCTTGTTGATGCTCGGTGAATTTCATGAAAGTATCTGGAGGTGTAGTGATTCACTATCCGGCCAAAAGACATCTGTTCCAACTGGACAGACGTCTCTGTCAGTACACCACCCATCTACGGATCTGGAACAACTGGCCCCCAAAGAAGGCTTTCACAGCCTTATGGTCAAGTCTAGAATCAGCAGAACAAATACCCAGGCATTTTCAATGGGGAATCCCACATCTTTGTTCTCAATAATATTTACCATAGACTGTCTCCCCTGAACCCTGTGCCATGCCCAGCAGAGGAGCTATGCCCCAGACCTTGCTTCCAAGAAACTATCCTATCTTTCAAGAGATAGAGAAATATAAATAACAAGAGGATATCCTAAGTGTTTTGTTTCAAACGGGAACAATGTGAAATGTAAAAAGAAGACAGCATTTAGGAAGTTCTTAACTGACTTCAAACACTAAGGGCAAAACCCCGAATATTTACAAGTGTGTGTGGAGCTTAAATTCAGTCACTGGGCGAACCAAAAGGTTCCTCCATGGTTCTGGACCCAGGAAGTCCTTTTACCACCCCAGAAGCAGTGACTAGAGATCCTCCAGGTCAGTTAAGTCCACGGCCACTTTCAAGAACATGGTGTCATCTTTAATGTAGGTGTTCTTGGCAGTCTCCAAAGTGGAGTGAGGCACGAAGCGGGGACAGCCAGACGCAATGTTCATCTCCCCGTCAGGTCTTTTAAAGCTGCTGCTATTGGGGTCAGCCTTGAAGGTCTCCACGATGTGGTTCTTTTTGCCGCTCTGGTCCAAAAGCATCAGGGTCACCCTCTGCCTGAAAGGCCACTGCAACAGCGAGTCAAACTCCCCTCGCATCACCACAAAGTACAGCGACAGGTGCGTCCCCTTCCCGGACCCGTCCCCGTTCAGGTACGCTCTGGCACAGAGCCGGTAGCCACACCGGCTGGTGTAGAAGGGCTGGCTGAAGATGGACACCGTGTGCCCGTCCAGCGCCTCTCTCTTCTTCAGTTTGTAGTCGGTCACCTTCCAGATGAGCTTTCCGTTATAGCAGGCCCCTTCCAGCAGTTTAAATCGCTCTTCGTTCCTGTTCAGCTGTGCTTTATGACTATTGATGTGGGCATCGTGTTTGTGCGTCTCCCCTTCCAAGACAACTGCGAAGAAAAAAAGAAAGAGACTCTGTAGGCCTGGGTTGTGTTTAGCATTTGCCCAAAGTGCAATCTGAAAAGAACCACTGAAATTCTGACATCCTAAAGATGAAGTGAATTCAATGTCCACCAGTGGACCATTCACATTAATAATGTCAACCCAGTGAATCTCATGTCTTGGCAAGAGTAGAGCCAAGGAAACTGGAACGTGCCCTCTTGAGCTGAGGCTCGCCCACGTGTAGAGAAGATGCACCCCACCTTCAACTAATGTGTGTTTGCATGGTGAGCCCCACAGTTTTCAAACTGGGATACTTTTTAACAGCCAAATGCTTTTATGTTTTTCTGTATAGGTATACCTGGTTTTATTCCACTTTGTTAGGCTTTGCAAGACATTCCGTTTGTTACAAATTAGTTTGTGGCCACCCTGCCTCAAGCAAGTCTCTCGGTGCCATGTTCTCATCGGCATTTGCTTACTTCCTGTCCTGTGTCCCATTTTGAGAATTCTCGCAATATTTCACACTTTTCCGTTATATTTGTTACGGTGATCTTGATCAGGGATCTTTGATGTTGCCAGGGCAAGGCCCTTCACCAGCACAAAGATTTATAACTCACCAAAACCTCAGATGACGGCTAGCATTTCTTAGCGATAAAGCATTCTTTAATTAAGGCATGTACATTATTTTTTTTAGACAATTCTATTGCACACTTAATAGACTATGGTGTAGTATAAATATAACTTTTATATGCACCGGGAAACTAAGAAATCTGTGACTCACTTTATTGCAATATTTGCTTTATTGCAGTGGTCTGGAACCAAATCCACAATATCTCCACATAAAACAGTGTGCCCACCACACCTCTTTCTCAGCTTTAATATTATTTTCCACTCTCAATGAAAAACCATCATTCCTTTGTTCTTGGAATTTCCTGGCCCTTTTCTACCCTTTGTCTCTTCCAGCCACGACTCATGGCTCTTCATAATTTTTGTCTGAGGGGCCAGAATACTGCTGCTGTTCTGTTTCACAAATACCAGATTCAGCCCCTCTGCATCCTGGACAGCTGCACCGCTGCGTTTGGCCAGGTGCTCGCTTGTTTCATGAACACACGCAGACGGACGAGTCACCAAAAGAGAAGTACAAAACAGTAGACATACCTAATCTTTGATCATTGCTTTCTAGCAGGGTAATTTTCTGTTGCACTGTATCAATCGCTTCCATCAAAGGCCTCAGATCAAGTTTATTTTGTTGCTGGCATGCCATTTGTAATAAATGACGCACTTGAGCTTCGAGCCAAGTTGACTTGTCAATGTGACTGGCAAGAGCCTTTCACGACAAAATGGATATTAATATCTTAGTAGTTCATCGAGATTACATTTTTTGCAACTCAAACATTTCACATTTACTTAATCAATTAATGAAATAAAAACTACATAGTCCAGAAGAGAAATAGTCAATGAAGATTGCAGAGAGATTAACCACCTGTACTTTCCCCTCCTCCTCTCTATCCCAGGTCCTGTTCCAAATCTTTAAACTCCTCTTTATTGGATTTTTACTCCTCCCTCAATTTCTCTCCCCTTGGTTCTCTAACCTAACTGTAGATCTCTATTCTCACGTAGTCTCACCTCTTGCCTTACCACTGCCTTCTCTTCTGAGAAGCTGCCCTCCTGATTCACTTTTGCTCTGCTAGAAGGCAGAGAGGGAGCTGGAAGTCAGCCCGCCTCTTCTGGCCTGAGCGCTACAGGTGGAACACGGGGCCCTGAGAGGAAGCCCGACCTTCTGATCACTCCCTTTTGACGGAAGAGATTAAATACAGCTGCCACATTTCTCCTTCACCCTCGCCCTCACTGCCTCAACTCGGATTGCTCTCTACTGTGTTGGAAAAAGATCAGGATTATGACAGCAACATACAATGCATTTCCTTTTCTCTTGACACGTGTGCGCAAGTGCACACACGCTCACACACACACAGTGTGCTGACATAGCACGCAAACTGTGTGGCCTGCATCTCCTTTGATCCCAACTTCAAAAAGATTGCCCATATCACGTCTTGAAATCTTTTTCACTATAAATTATATAATCACAATAAAGACATGATTCATTGGGAATCTGTGTATGGTTGTTTCGCATTCATGATTTATAAGTAATTTTTGCTCTACTTGAGTGGTGTTTAAAGCATTTTCTTCCCAAAGGAATGAATAGTTTCACTTAGTTGACTACAAAATGCAGAATTATAAATGCTCTCAATGAATCTGAACTCAAGTGACTAACATTGGCCCAGCATTAATGAAAACCCTACCTGCCATAAATGATATAAAAGTATTATATCAATGTTAAATTTACTGATATTGCTAAATGTACTGGGGTTATGTAAAAGAAGATCTTTATTCTGACGAAATACATACTGAAGTATGTAGAGGTAAAATGCCATAATATAGGCAGCCTATTCTCAAGTCATTCAAAAAGAACGAAAGGAGAGAAAGAACGAATGAATGAATGTGAGTGATGAAGCAAACAGGACGAAATATTGACAGACGGTGAGTGTGGGTGGAGAGTATCCAGGTGTTTTTTGCACCACCTTATTCTTGCAGCTTTTCTATACATTTGAAATTGTTTCCATTTAAAAACTTGTAAGAGAGACCCTGACTACAACTGAAGGCTAAATCTTGGCTATGGATAGAAGAAAGGTCATTTCTCACCTGGATGTTTGAGAGGAAGTTTCCGTTTTTGCCAAAGAGCTGTGCAAACTGCTTGAACTCCTTTTCAAATGTATTTACAGTTTCTGCTAGCTGCTGGATCTTATTTTCCTTCTGTTCTAGGCCCTTATGTAAGTCAGAAATCTACAAACAGAAATATGAATGAGGTCACTTAAATGCATACATGCAAACTTAAACAAATGTAGTTCTAGAAGAATATTGCAGGTAGAAAGTGTTTCTAGGAACTCTATATATTTAGTTTATATTTAGAAAAATATTTACAGGTGGATTCCTATATAATTCTAGGAAAATACTTGCAGGCGCTTTGAAAAAGACCCGATTCACAGATTTCTCACCAGCCCTTTGTGTCGTTAACTGGCTATGATGGTTCATCTGATGACAGTGACGTCACCTGACCGGATTTACTGAACTGGTTCCCTTCTGGCACTCAGGACACACTTACTAAACAACCACAGAGTCCTGACCACCACACCACATTAAATATTCTGCGCATAGTATCAATGGAATAGCTGGAATTTGCCGAATATCTATTGTACCCTTCTATTCATTAGCTCTTTAATCTTCAAAGAACCCTGTGAGTTGGGTATGAATATCAGTCCCATTTTACAGATCACGAAACAGAGGCAGAGAGTTTAAGTAATCTTCCCAGTGGTAGGCAAAACACACTACGCTCTCAGAATTTGTAATCTATTTGAAAGAAATGACCAAAAACCTAAGAGTGACCCCAGACAGCTCCTCTCTCATCCCCATACCCACTCATTGGGCAACACTTGCCGGCTTTAACTCCGGACACACAACAAAACAAACAAAGCAACTCCTCCATCCATTTCCCATTCCGTCTCGTCTGGTTTCCGCACTCATTTGGCCCTCATAACTGCTCACCTGGACTGTTACAACAGTGACCTGGCGGTCCCACACTCTCCCTCACACACGCACCAGAAGGGCAGCTCTCTGGGATCCGGACTGGCATGGATGGCACAGGCCACTGTAACCCCACAACTGGTGCCTGGCACCAGCAGGTGCCTGATAAATATTTGTTGAATGAATGAATGAATGAATGAATGCTCTCCCTGTTTTTAGTCTTGTTTCCCTCCACTGCATACTTTATACAGTGCCCACAGCACTATGAACAGATAGACCTGCTCTTGTCGTCCCCACTCACGTGTCCCTAGTGGCCTTTGACAGGCCATCCAGAGCCCTGCACGGGCTGCCCCTGGCTGCCTTTTCGGCCTCATGCCCATTCACGCCCCATGTGCACCCTGCACAGCACAACTGCACAACTTCTATTTCCCTTCAGGTCTTGCTCTCTCAGACACTTCCTCCTTCATCTAGAAAGTACTGCTCTCTAAGCCTCCACTCGAGAGCACATCTCAGAACTATTGCCTCACTAGGGACACCTACCCAGGCCACCTCTCAAGCGCCACAACACCCTGACCATACTCTAGTGCAGGGGTGTCAAACTCGTTTTCACCGGGGGCCACACCAGCCTCGTGGTTGCCTTCAAAGGGCCGAATATAATTTGTAGGACTGTATCAATGTAGCTACTCCTTAACAGTTAAGGCGCTGAAATTACATTTGGCCCTTTGAAGGCAACCACGAGGCTGGTGTGGCCCCCGGTGAAAATGAGTTTGACACCCCTGCTCTAGTGTATAACTTACCCTCATTACTCTTACTGCTTTTTTTGGGGGGGGGGTTATTTGGGTCTTTTTTTCTTCACTAAATTGTTGAGGCTACATCTTACTTATTTCTTTTTTTTTTAAGATTTTATTTATTTATTTTCAGAGAGAGGAGAAGGGAGGGAGAAAGAGCAATGTGTGGTTACCTCCCACATGGAATTCACTGGGGACCTGGCCTGCAACCCAGGCATGTGCCCCGACTGGGAATCGAATCGGGACCCTCTGGTTCCCAGCCCGTGCTCAATCCACTGAGCTACAACAGCCGGGCACATCTTACTTATTTCTTTATCCCCAAAGCCTCACACAGTGCCCGGCACACAGAGGGCATCTGGCACATGTTTTATGAATGAATGCACAAATAGCTGCAACAGCCATCTGCTCTCTGGCCCAGAATCCTCTATTGAGACGCCGCCAGCTGACTTCCACCTACACACCAGACATACCTCCCTGAACAAAAGCAAACTTAGGAGTCTCCCAACCCTCACATCTAACCTGCTCCTGAACATCGCCATGTTCCCTGCCTACGAAGCCTGCAGCCTCCTGGCGCAACCGTGAAATGCTTCCCAATGGCCTCTTCCACCCCCATGATGCAGCCGCGGTTGGGCCCTCACCATCACCATCACCATCACCTCCTCCAGCATCTTGCCTCCACCTGTTAACGCAGTGCTTATGTTCCAGGCACTGTGCAAAAGACATTATCTCATTTAATCCTCACCACAACCCATTTTACAAGTGAGGAAATTGGGGCAGGGAGAGGTTGAGTAGCACCCCCAAACTCACACGACTGGTGTGGAGCTTCCACCTGGCCCCTCTGTCCTCCTTCCATGCTACTGCCAGCTGCCTTACTTTTCAAATCCAAACAAACAACTGGCTGGCCAAGTATTTTTCTAATTTAAAGCCTTCATTAGCTCCCTATTATTGACAAATGTTAGTTTGAACTTTTGGCTCTTAAATCCTTTCTGAAATAAGGCAGAGTATTAATGAGTAAAAAAAAATAGTTGAATGCAGTGTTCAAAAAATGTCTTCGCTTCCGTGGAAGGCCGGTGCCACCTGCACTCAACAGCCCAGACTCCCGTCATCCCCGTCTCACACGTGAGCGCCTCTCCACCCCACAAGCACGTTTCCTGGAACCATCAGCCTCTCTGCCTCGGCACAAACTTTCTATCTGGAATGACCTCTTCTCACAGCATTTTAACTGACAGGCCTTCTCTTCCTTCAAGGCGTAGCTCAGTCCTGCCCAAATGCCCCTGGAGTAAACTCATGCAGGCTCTGAACCCAGACATGGGGACCCTCATAGTGTGTCCTGCGAGGCACAGCAACTCAACTCTGTACATTTTTGTGTGTTCTTCAAGCATAGAGACTGTGTCTTCCTCAACTCAGCATCCCTAGCAACTAACATGGCACCTGACACATGTGAGGTGTTTGTTACATGAATGGACGGGTGTATGAGGCAATGATACAGAAAGACCTTGAGAATGGTTACTAGGCAGCATGGCTTCGACCAGACCAGAGTTACAGTTTAATCAGTCTTTCTCATTTTCTCCAGGATCTGACCCCAGAACTCACACCCCTACTTTAATTTGGAATCAGACACTATAGAACAATCCGCAGCAGAAAATTCAGCTCCCTCACTGCAGGTGGATTGTTTTCTTCCTTATGTGGGCTTGAAAAGTCTGATCCTCTGAGATGTTCTAAAAAATAATTAAGTTTTATAATAATTACTCTGCATTTGCACATATTCTCTCACTTGATCATTATAACTCAGTGAAATAAATGTGTATGTAGGCATTTATTAGGTTGCAAAGCTTCTCAAAGGCAGGAGTGATGACTTACTACAAAATATATAAAACCATTTATGGAGGACTTCTGGCCAAGATGGAGGCGTAGGTAGACACACCGTGCCACCTCGCACAACCAAAAGAGGAAAAACAACAATTTAAAAAACAAGAACAGCCAGAACTGACAGAAAATCAAACTGAGTGGAAGTCCGACAACCAAGGAGTTAAAGAAGACACGTTCATCTCTACCGGTAAGCAGGGCGGAGAGCGCTGGGTGAGACGGTGGTTAGTGGAGTGGTACCAGCAATGCTGCAGCTGCCTGGAGAGGCCTGCAGCAGGTGTGCTTGGCCAAAACACGGCCGGTGCACTCGGCGAAACCGTGGCTGGCTGACCGGGACCCAGCAGGGCCAAGACTGGGGATCAGGCGGTCCCTCATTCATGCGCAGATAAACCAGGAGAAAATGCTGGAGAGTGGAGCAGAACGCGCAACCCACCATCGCGGGCAAATCAAGCCTCAAATCACTGATTGAAGACACCTGTGGGGGTTGAGGCGGCAGTGGGAGGAACTCCCGGCCTCACAGGAGAGTCCATTAGAGAGACCCACAGGGACTTGCAACTACGCAAACCCACCCACCCATCCGGAGCCAGCAAAGAAGGGCCAAATTTACTTGTGGGTATCGGGGGAAGTGTGGAGAGCAGAGCAAGTGCCATTGTTCACTCAGGCCCCGCCCCAACAGGTAGTGTCACAACACAGCCAAGTGGGTTACCCCACCCTGGTGAACACCTAAGGCTCCGCCCCTTAAAGTAACAGATGCGCCAAGGGGGAAAAAAAAGGCCCAAATGAAAGAACAGATCAAAGCTCCAGAAAAAATACAACTAAGTGACGAAGACATAGCCAACCTATCAGATACACAGTTCAAAACACTGGTAATCAGGATGCTCACAGGATTGGTTGAAATTTGGTCACAATTAGAGGAACAAATGAAGGATACACTAAAGGAAATGAGGGGAAATGTGCAGGGAACCAATAGGGATGAGAAGGAAACTGGGACTCAAATCAACGGAGTGGACAAGAAGGAAGAAAAAAACATCCAACCAGAAAAGAATGAAGAAACAAAAATTCAAAAAAATGGGGAGAGGCTTAGGAATCTCCAAGACATCTTCAAACATTCCAACATCCGAGTCATAGGGGTGCCAGAAGGAGAAAAGGAAGACCAAGGGATTGAAAACTTATTTGAACAAATAATGAAGGAGAACTTCCCCAAGCTGGTGAAGGAAATAGACTTCCAGGAAGTCCAGGAAGCTCAGAGAGTCCCAAAGAAGTTGGACCCAAAGAGGAACACACCAAGACACATCATAATGACATCACCCAAGATTAAAAATAAGGAGAGAATCTTAGAAGCAGCAAGAGAAAAGGAGACAGTTACCTACAAAGGAATTCCCATAAGAACTGTCAGCTGATTTCTCAAACGAGACCTTTCAGGCAAGAAGGGGCTGGAAAGAAGTATACCAAATTATGAAAGGCAAGGACCTACATCCAAGAATACTCTATCCAGCTAAACTTTCATTTAGAATGAAAGGACAGATAAAGTGCTTCTCAGATAAGGTCAAGTTCAAGGAGTTCATCATCACCCAGCCTTTATTATATGTAATTTTAAAGGGATTTATATAAGGTATGGAGGGACATCAACAGGAGAGTGGGAGGGGGAGAGAGGAGGAAAAAGTTCAGAGAATAAGTAGCATAAGCGGTAGGTAGAAAACAGACAGAGGGAGGTTAAGAATAGTATAGGAAATGTAGAAGCCAAAGAGCTTATGTGTATGACCCACGGACATGAACTAAAGGGTGGGGAATGGGGGGGGTGTAGGGCAGATGGGAATAAGGGGGGGAATGGAACAACTGTAATAGCATAATCAATAAAATATATTAAAAATATATATATAAAACCCATAGGCCTAGAATAGGCTGTCCACTGTTGTTTTATGGTCATGTTGATTTAATTTCAAAACATCAGACACCTGCTAAGCACCTACTAGGTGCCAGGTATTATTATTAACCAGCAGGTGTGTGGAGAGACTGCAGACGGGCATCGTGGTAGCTCACGGAGAGCACTGGACTGCGAACCAGAAGGCATGGATTTGAGAGTGAATCCTGACCCAAGTGACAAACACAGCAGGATTTCTTGGACTTCAGTCACTTCATCTGTTGACTGACGATTTCAAAGCCTCCTTCCACTTCTAATGTTCTATAATCCCATCACTCTGTCTGGCCACTTAGTAGAAAAACACCTACCTCCAGTTGACTTATACTGAAACAGAGAATATAAGAATACCAAAAATTGCAAATCCCAGCAGTTCTGCCGCCTCCCTTTGCATTTGAATCCTGGACTATTTATTTACCTGTTCTTCTAACTGGACGTTCTTTTCTAAAACGAGCAGCAAGTGGTCCCGTAAGGCCGAGTGCTCGTGCTGCTGCAGGCTCCCCCGTTTACCCTTCGGGATGGAGAGGACAGTGAGTCAGGTGGTTGCAAGTCTCCCAGAACTAGGATGGTGGCAGGATACTCTGCCAAAACAGAACTATAGCAACTTTGCTTACTTTTCTCGAGGTGGGTTGCAGAAAAATTGGCCCCTCCAGTTCCCTTTTCCAGCATTAGGATTCAACAGTACCCACTGGACAATTTTAAACTCACAGAGACAGAGAATCAGGCCACTGTCAAAATTCTCAACACTGATTTCCTTCCTTGCCCTGGGGATACAGGGTGGAGCAAAAGTAGGTTTGCAGTTATTTATATGGAAAGTAACACAATAGTTCATAAATAATAATACAGGAATGAACTCTGTTTTGCATACTCAGAGAAACCTACTTTTCCGCTACCCTGTATGTGACGGTAGGTTAAGTGTAGTTATCATCTTTCAACTATCCCCATACAAAGCCCATCTCCTGGGCGAGTTAGCTCCAGATGGGTTCTGGGTTGCTTCTCCCTCTTACCAAGCACATTTCTATTCTATCACCGTCCTGCCGTCACAGGCCAAAGGCAAGCATCTTAACTGCAATTCCAGCCCGTGCAGGTGTGTTGCCCTCCCAGTCATGGCAAAGTGCCTATATTAGCAATAAAAGCCAGTCTTAGGGGTTCTGGGTGCTCCATGGCCTATAAGCAAACAGTCATCACCGATCTCCCTTCTGATTAAGGTTGGCCCCTCATCCAGAGAGCAAGTGCCATCGCCAGCTCTGGTACTAATGTAAGTTCTAAAATGCAGCCTGGTTGGAAGTTTGGGCCTAACGGTAGAGAAGATTCCTCTCAAAGCTGGAAAGCAATTCCGTATTCCATGCACAAGAGAGGTGGATCCTACCCTTTTAATAGCAAAGACAAATATATACATTTATAAATATATATACTTATATATTTATATGTTATTTATGTTCTATATCTCCCATTGGTTCTGTTTCTCTGAAGAGCCCTGACAAATTCAACTGCCAGTCTGACAGTTCGCATAGGTGAATGTCCTTTTGTACCCCAAAGAGTACAAGCAACTCACCCAACGAACTTCTACAGCAAAACATAGAGGCAAAAAGACACTCCGTACCTTCACAGGACAGCCATAGTGCTTGAAAGGGCAGTCTTTTTCTGCTTCAGGACACACAGCAAGGTGTTCCTCCACCTACAAAATGGACAGCCTCACGCTACAGAAATTCGCCAGCAATTCTCTACTGCCTGGTGTAACTGCAGCAAGCAGGGGGCTGACGTGGGCGGGGGGGGGGGGGTGGAAAGAATGGCAGGAACAAGGGAAGGAAAAGGCCACGCTAGGGTCTAGGGCCTGGCAGGGGGAGCGCTATGGTGGAAATAGAGGAGAATTCTCAGGAAAAGGGAAGGGAGGACAAAGGTGCAGTTATCATGGGTGTCACTGAAGTCTCGAGTCTGTCTAGGCGGCTTGCCACAATGATCACTGAAAGTTTATCTTACATACAATCTCCTGAGAGAATTATTTACAGTTACCTCAGTTCGGGGAATAAGCTGCAGACACTTGTTGGGACAAGATACTGGGTACTTGGGACACAAGTTTTCCTCGTGATTCTGAAACAGAGAACAGTGTGGTGAAACAGAGCCACCCTTGCTTCCCAGGGCTCCTTCTTCTGCCCTCAGAGTGTCTATACACATGTCTCTTGGGAGATCTATTTATGCGGCTTCCCAGCTACAGGAAGGCATGGCCTCGTTCCAGAAAGGATTATGGACAGAGGGCTGCTTTCTTGGTATAAGGGAATTCAATTCCATTCAATTTTCCAATTATTCCAAAAGAAGGGCACAGGACACATAGAGGAAAGGCTGTGGGAGTCAGCGTAGGGCTCCTTTGGCACAGGCGCCCATGCCCCGTCTTATGTCTACACCCCACCTCTCCAGAGGGGGTCACAGCATCCTGATGACGGGCAGTATCGTCACCTCCCTGTGACCCAGCACTAGCATCGCTGTGCACATTCACCCCCAGCAGGTGCTCGAACAATGTTTTTGCCAATGATAAAAGAACAGAGTCCCACCAACAAGAAGGCTTTTTATGTTTGGCAGAACTTCTCTCATATAAAGTTATTCTTTAGACCTATTTCTGTACAAAAACAAATCCAGAAAGGTGCTTCTGGTAGCCCATCTGAGTAATGTGATCACTGAGGCAGATTTTAGCCCCCAAAAAGTGACAATTTTTTTTTTTTACCTGTAGATTGATTACCACCACATCCTTTTTGCAATAAAGGCATCTTTCCTCTCGAAACTGGCAGTATGCGCTCAAATGCTCTTTCAGGTGTTTCCGAAGGATTGGCTGTCCGCAGTTCTCATTAGAACAAGGCACAACTTGAAACAAGCACTGCTGAAGGTGGTCCTGGAACAGATAACAGGGTGGGAGGGAGGCGGCGGCAAGGCTCGGTGAGAGCGCTAGGGGGCGCCAGGAGGGAGGGCGCCAGGAGCAGCCAGGGCTGCTTGGACCAAGGCTGTGGAAGCCAGCCTTGCTTGGTGGGAGTTAGGAGGATGGCGGAAGATGGGTGAAGGAGGAGGTATAGTGAGTTTATTTTAGATTACCTAGGAACATGCTCACATTCTCTGGTTAGTTCTTGAATATTTTCCTTAGGCTTGCCAATGAATTTACCAGATCTTCAAAGATATTTTCTATTTCTTTTATGCACTCATCAGCACCAGCACCAAGTACTAATCTTGGCACAGCTGAGGGTAAAAGCCAGGACAGAGGGGAAGAAGGAAGGGAAGGGACTAAAGGAAGAAAAGGGAGGGGGAGGAAGCTGGTCCAGAAGTGGTCAAGAAAAGAAGGAAGAGGAAACAGGGTCATAGGTCTAGGAGAAGGTGGGAACAGTCAGTCTTATAAGATCAGGGTGTGTTTTTAACTAGAATATAAGAGAATAATGATATAAATATTGTTCATTCTAGTTGTTGTCACATTAGAGATTTATGAAAACAGCCATATTTTAATAAAACCTTTGAATGACTGTAAGTTACTGTGATTCTGACAACTTATCAAAGTCCTAATGAACTTGTCTCCCTGAAAAATCCTTTAAAACAGGGTTTCTAAGCTATGGCCCTTGGGTCAACCTGGCCTGCTACTTGTTTTTGTAAATAAAGTTTTATTGGAGAATAGCCACTTACCTATTTGTTCACATAAGATCTACAGCTGCCTTCCTTCTAAAATGGGAACACTAAGCCATCGTGACAGAGATTGTATGTCCTGCTAAATCTAAAATATTTGCTGTCTAGCTCTTGACAGAAACAGTTTGCTGATCCCTTTCTTTGAAGGAAAAAAATGGCAGAGTTTTTTCTGTAGGAGGTAAATATTATAGCTGTTTTCCTTTGCCTCTGTTATTAGAAACAAACGGTCATGACAAATGAAATCCACATCTTATTCACTTCCGGTCAAGAGGGAGGTGTAGGTAACATATTTGGCCTCCTCATGCAACCACAGAAAGAAGTACAGCTAGACCTCAAAACAACACACAGAACTATCAGAAAATCGAGTTGTATGGAAGTCTGACAACCAACGATTTAAAGAAGCCACATTCGTCAGATGGGTAGGAGGGGTCTGGAGATGCAGAGAGAGGCAGAGAGGTGTGGGGATGAGGTGTGGTATGGAGAGGAGCTGGCAGAACAAGTGGTCCCACATTCACATGTGATGGGTAAAAATTGGGAGGGATACCTTGGGAATGAATGATTCTAGCCCCAGGCCAGACCACACAGCCCAGAGTTCCAGTGCCAGGAAGATAAATGCCTATGACTTTTGGCTATAAAAACCAGTGGGAGTTGGGGCAGAAGCAGGACTGGGAGATTTTCAGGAGACTTGGCTGAAAGGGCCCACACATACTTAAAACAGGCAGACCCACCGTCTCTGGGATTCAGCACCAGGGCAACAGCTGGAAGGGCACCAGTTGCACAGGGCCAGTGCCAGACAAACCTCCACAAGCCAGGCAGGGCACTGTCCCCTCTCCGAGCTCTGCCCCCACACAGCACTGCAAAGCAGTGAAGCAGGTTGCCCCATCCTGGCGATTACCTAAGGCTCCACTCCACACAATTTACAGGTGCTTTTTCTACAACAGGCCACACTACTAAGACAGGGAGTCAAAACAGCTCTACCTAATACACAGACACAAATGCAGGGAGGCTGGCAAATTGAGGAGATGAAGAAATATGGCCCAAGTGAAAGAATAGAACAAAACCCCAGAAAAGAACTAAACGAAACAGAGATAACCAACCTACCAGATGCAAAGCTCAAAACACTGGTGATCAGGATGCTCAGAGAACTCATTGAAAATGGCAACAAAATAAAAAACACCCAGGAAGAAATGAAGGTTACATTAAGTGAAATTAAGGAAAATCTACAGGGAACCAACAGTGGAGGGGATGAAGCTGGGATTCAATCAACAATTTGGAACATAAAGAAGAAATAAGCATTCAATCAGAACAGCAAGAAGAAAAAAGAATTAAAAATAAAAAGAGTATAAGGTGCCCGTGGGACATCTCTAAAAGTACCAACATCTGAATCACAGGGATGCCAGAAAGAGAAGAGGAGGAGCAAGAAACTGAACACTTATTTGAAAAAATAATGAAAGAAAACTTCCCTAATTTGGTGGAGGAAATAGACATACAAGTCAAGAAGCACAGAGAGTTCCAAACAAGTTGGACCCAAAGAGGACCATACCAAGACACATCATAATTAAAATGCGAAGGTTAAAGATGAAGAGAATCTTAAAAGCAGCAAGAGAAAAGCAGAGAGTTACTGACAAAGGAGTTCCCATAAGACTGTCAGCCGATTTCTTTACAGGCAAAAAGTGACTGGCAAGAAGTACTCAAAGTGATGAAAAGCAATGACCTACAACCTAGATTACTCTATCCAACAAAGCTATCATTTAGAATTGAAAATAAAACTAAAGCATTTCATCATCACCAAGCCATTATTGCATGAAATGTTAAAGCAACGTATTTAAGAAAAAGAAGATCAAAACTATGAACATTAAAATGGCAACAAATTGGCAACAATCAACAACTGAATCTAAAAAAACAAACTAAGCAAACAACCAGAACAGGAATAGAATCATAGATATGGAGATCATTTGGAGGGTTATCAGCTGGGAGGGGAAAGGGGTAGGATGGGGGAAAGGTGCAGGGATTAAGAAGCATAACTGGTAGGTACAAAATAGGCAGGGAAGTTAAGAATAGCATAGGAAATGGAGAAGCCAAAGAACTTACGTGCACCATCCATGGACATGAACTAAGGGGGTATTGCTAGACGGAAGGGGGTTACTGGGCGGAGGAGGGCAAAGGGGGGAAAATTGGGACAACTGTCATAGAATAATCAATAATACATATATTTTTAAAAATCCACATCTTCTTCAAAACTCACTCAACTCACCCAAATAGTCAGCATTCATTAAGACTGCTACCTGTGAGATCCCACCCCTTATTACGCAAGCAAGGGGAAACAGCAAATGAGGGGTTATGCAAAAGGAACAGGTGAAAAGAAACCAGCCCCTGTTCTCTAGAAGCTGATGAGCTGGTCACCAAAGCTGATCATGGTCCATCTGAGCCTCATTTCCTTTTCAGGCTTACTGGCAACACAACAAAGTCGGAATAGAGGCTCTGCTCTAGGAGCCGACTATCGGAGCAGATGACCAGGGGCTGTTGTAGGAAAACACGACAAAGTACCCTGTACCTCCAAAAGAACTCCCTGCGTTAACAAGGAAATCATTTACACATTTATAAGCTCAGTGCCGGGGGGGGGGGTGGTGTCTGGCGGCAGGATGGAGAAAAGACTGAATCACCTGAAATTTGTTCCCAAAGGTGTGGGTGGGAGTGGAAAAATCTCAGCAGCTTCCAAGCAATTTTCTGAAAGCTTGACATGCCTGACTCTTATTCATCTGTAGTGTGATCAGACCTGATAGGAGCATGCCGCGGCACAGCCACAGTCCCAGGTTGAATGTCGCAAGCTTCCCCCGCTGGATGGAAGAGCCGTCTGGGAGAAAGCTGACTCCCTTCACTTCCCCGTGCCTTGTTTGTTTGGATCTCCTAACACCTTCAAACTCCATCCTCTCTGTTCTGATCTGTTATCTGCCTTAGATCACGAAATCTAATAAGAGGCCAGGGGACCCACAGCTGCTGGGAAACAAGTGGTTCTCACCCCCCCAACCCCAGTATCGGCAAATGCCTTCTGGCAATCATACCTTGGCTCCAACCCTAGGAACCCCAAACCCCTCACAGTTCCTCCCAAATGACATGTCCTTTTGCTAAAGTGTTCCTTTTGCCCAGGATGTCTCACATCTTCACTTTTGGATCAATGCCCCAACCCACGATTCAAGGTCTAGCACAGGTAGTATGCCCTCCATACCTGCCAGACAGGGCAAACCTGTGCACTCACGCCTCGGCCCTTGGCATGCTGTGCTGCGGGAGCTCTAGACAGGAATCCTAGGAGGGCAACCCAGTGACCTCCCATGCTTACTTAGTCCAGTAACTGTCACAAAAAGGTGTTCAACGCCTGTCACTGGAAATCGGCAAAGGCCAAAATTGATTGTGAGTAATACCAACCTGGAACCGTCCCAGAGTGATCTTGGCATTACATCCAGGGGCATTTTTGCAATATACATATAAATTGAGGACTTCCCTTTTGCAGCAATTGTCTTTAAACACCTGAAAGATAAACATGGCAGGTCTCACACCAAAGCTTTAGAGCAACATGACTAAGGATAGTATTAATTTGGTCTTCAGATACATCTCAGAAGTCGGGTGAAAACTTCCAGACAATGGTTGAGATGGAAATACCAGGTTCACCACCATAAAAGAAAGAACTGTCTCAGATACATGCTTCTGACAGGTCAGTAAACATACAAGCCAGGTAATTCAATGTCCAGAGCAGTCAGCTGCAGCTAGGAGAATCTCATGGTGAACCTGACCCCATATGATCAATGGTCAGGAAGTGGGGCTGTGGCCAAGGGTGATGCGTTTAGATTTCTGTCCCAGCAGAAAGATTTGTATCAGGAAGTGTCACTGAAGCTGTGCTGACTTGCTATTTCAGTACAAATCAGGGTTTGGCAAACTTTCTCCGTTAAGGGTTGGAGAGTAAATGTCTTTAGTTTGCGGGTCACATCGCAGCTATTCAACCCCGACATACAGGACACTTAAGTGAATGGGCATGGCCATGTTCCAATACCATGTTATTTATGAGCACTGAAATATAATGCTCACATGTTGCAAAGTACTATTCTTAGCATAATTCAAAAATTTTATTTCAAAATAGTTTAAGACTCATAAGAAGTTGCAAAAATAGTGCAGAGTTTCTGTGTGCCCTTCTTTTCATCGTTTCCAATGATTTAAAACTATAAAAACCATTCTCAGCTCGCAGGCCATACAAAAACAGGTGGCAGGCAGGATTTGTCCCAGCAAATCCCAGGCTGCAGCATGCCGACTCCTGGCCTTGTGGGGGAGGCAGACGAAGCACAGCATCGTCCTGTGCTAGCGCATTTCAGCATGCATCCCAGGAGCGTAGAGCAGGGGTGCGTGTATCAGACAGGCGTTCTGAGCGTCCCGGTGGAGCTGACGCTAGAAAGTCCTATGACAGAATGTCAAAGGAAGAAAACAGCTTAAAAGGATGTTTAAACGGAGAAAATCTTCATGGCCATGGCTGAGGTAAGGGTTTCTTGGCTACAACGCTAAAAGAACAAGCGACCAAACAAACAAAATACAAGGACGACTTCGTCAAAATGACTTCTGTGCTTCAGAGGAAACCATTGAGAAAGTGGAAAGACAACCCACAAAATGAGAGAAAACTATTTGTGGATCATATGTCTGATAAGAGACTTGTATCCAGAATATATAAATAACTTGTAGAACTCAACAATAAAAGAGGAAATAATCCACTGAAAAAATGAGCAAGAGAATTGAATAGGCATTTTTTACAAAGAATACAGACAAATGGCCAAGCACATGAAAAAAGCTCAACATCATTAACCATCAGAGAAATGCAAATCAAAACCACAAGATACCTCTTCATACACACGAGGAAGGCTACCCTCAAAAAGGTGGGCAATAACAAATTCGGGCAAGGATTAGGAGAAATGAGAACCCCCATACATTGCTGGTAGGAATATAAAATGGTGCAGCTGCTCTGGAAAACAGTTGGGCAGGTCCTGAGAATGTTAAATGCAGAGTTACCATATGACCCAGTCATTCCATCCCTAGGTCTACACTCAAGAAACATGTACACTTTAAAAGTACATTTATGACATATGAATTATACCTCAATAGGCTATTATTAGACATAATAATAACAACAGGAAGTTTGGGAGATGAGAAAGCAGATGAGAAAATGAATTCCAGGAAACAGGACGTTTCATTTCTCCAGGTGACTTAGTGGTGGTGTAGGACGGGGGTGAGGAAGAAGAAGGACAAGAAACTTGAGGAGTCAGCAGAGACCCGAACAAGCCTCTCTCAAACAGCAGTAGGAGTGGGGTCTGACCCGATCCCTTGGCAGAGGAACATGGACTCCGGGGAAGCCCCCCGTCCATGCTCCTGCCCCCACCCCGACGTCCAGTCAGGACACTGGCTTCTCTATCACCTGGAGAGCTGCTAGACCAAAGCAGTGATTGTCTTACCTCCTGAGACTTGATAACCTCCTTATCGACGGGGCAGAGCGGCACTGCACTTAATTCTCTGGAGAGAAAAATAAAAATAGAGCCAGAATTAAGAGCTGACCTCCACGGCTCCTCCAAGAGCAGCCCCAGCACCCCAGCCACGCTTGGCCCCTGAAGTCCCCTCTGAGCAGGCGAGGCCCTGTCTCTACTCATGCCATGTCCTCCCAGAAGGTTCCCCTCCACCCCCCCACCCCCCCACCCCCGTTTCAGCACCTCTCCAGTCTGCTTGAGAAACTCCCATTCATCATCCAGGACACAAGTCAAGTAGGAGTCCCCTAGACAGAGTTAAATGCCCCCTGCCTGTGCTCCCTCGGCAGTCCTTTGCTTATGACACTGTACCACACATAACCTGTCTGCTCCACTAGGCAGGAACGTTCTAGAAGGCAGAGACTGGGTCCTGTTCCACAATGGGCCTCTAGGTCTTCAACTCTGGACAGCAGAGCTTAATTTACCAAGGTGCCTGGAGCACACAGGTACTGAATGAATGAACCCACGAAGGAATGGGAATGGGCTGTGACAACCCCCTTTCTAAGCTTGGCAGGATACGACTTCCTTACTGGCCCTAGATAAGCCCCAGGTGCCTGCTTTTCTGTCTCTCCTGGTCTCCTCCCTCAGCACGGCAGGGCCCGGGTTTTACAGCCGCCCTGGAGTGAACAGCATGCATGGCAGCGAGTGTCCTCCTGGATGCAACGCCACCTCTGCCTGAAGGCAAGGAAAGGTCCGGGGCACTATAGCAAAGGCCCTCGGGAGACGTGGGACCCTCCCCACGCAGACTGCTCCTAGGTTTGCCCTGACATGCAGAACAGGTGTGGTCTGACTTTGAACAAAAGGCGAAAATCAGTAAGTGGGTGGCAAAAAATGAAGATTGCTCCTCAGGGTCTCAGAGAAGGGCCCAGGGAGAGCCCTCCTCCTACGTGTGGTTCTGTGGCCAATCACAGCGATTCCAAAACCGCGATTACAGCTGAGTGGCCACAGACGACACTGAGATCCCAGGACACGGCCGCCTGGCTCTGGCCTGCTGCGGCCGGAGCTGACCTGCCCGCTCACCTCAGGGCCAGGACGCAGTGCTGGCAGAAGCGGTGCCCGCAGCCTGTCTGGTGGGGGTTGTGAAGCACGGAGTGACAGAAGGCGCACTTGTACCGCTCTTCTAAGGGCTCCACGAACTGGTAGTCTGTGTCGGGCTCGAAGTCCAAGGAAATGGAGTTGCCGGAATTCTGGCGGATGAAACCGCAGGGGGCGCCTCCTTGCTCCTCGGATAGAGCCATTCTGGGGGAGGGAGCAGGCAGGAGACCAGAAGGAAAATTAAGTGTGCACAAACCCAAACGACTACAAGCAGCGGGTGTTTTCGTTATTGAACGTCACTCACGTGGTCACTCTGTAGGACCCTGTGACAACAGTGACCACCTCCTGCCGCTGGGGGGCTCCCGCAGAGGGAAAACATGGGGGCGGGGGGCGCTTGGGTGGGAGGCTGGACCGGACGTCTTCCAGCGAGATGCTAGGAGACTTCAACTGTTTGTCCATCAACCTTTTTACAGGGGCTCCCTATCCTGTCAGCTTGGCCACGTGCCTGGACACAACCCAGCCAGGTGTTCACTGCATTCTAAGCAAACTCCGGTTATGAATTTTCTTCCACTCGGTTGAGGGAAGTGAAGCAAATGTTTCGTTAACATTTTCCAGCAGCAAGAATCAGGCACACCAATACATTTCTTGCAGTCTACAGTAAGTCCTCGTTTAATGTCATTGAAAAGTTCTTGAAATTGCCACAAAACAGCGCATAACAAAAGCAATTTTACCAAAGACCAATGGATACGAATGAGAGTTTAAGTTCATAGGGCACCTTGCCAACATTACAGCGAAACGGCGTTATACAGAAGCCATTCGAGGACCTGCTGTACACGGATAAAGCACCGCCACCCACCCACGTCTGTTCTCACCTGAACTAACCAAGAGCCGTTAACTGCCTTCTCCTCCACTCCCTCCTCCATACAATAGCCAGGGTGACATTTTCAAACTGCAAGTGTGATGGATGGTTATTTCCCGTCCTCTTTCAAGGGCTTCCCAGGGCTCCTGGGGGAAAAGTCAGAACGCTGAGCAGGCTCCAGAAGTGCATCCTCCCCACCCAGCAGCATCCTGGGCTTCTCCCTCCCTTGCTGTCTGCCTTCCAACCTCAGGCTTTTGGTTCTTCTAACACCCTGTGCGGGCTCTTGCTGTGGGGCCTTGGCACAGGCTGTTGCCTCTGTCCGGAGGGCTTCCCCTAACCCTTTCCAGTCCTCTTCACTAGTGAACTCACATTCACGCTTCAGGTTCTATTTCAAGCTTCCTGTTCTCAGGTGGGCTTGCTCTTCTCCCCTTGGTCTAATAGCAGGAGGCCCATTCACCAGGCAGGGGGACATGCATGGCCTCCAGGGAGTGGACGGGAGAGGGGGTTTTCACTGTACAATCCTTTTGAATTCAACATGAATGCATTACCCATTCACAAACAAACATACAAAAACTAAACATCCACTGTGAAATCTGTCATAAAACCAGGTTCCTTTCCTTCGCAGCAAGCCTTGATTTGAAATGAGACACATGTTTGTGTGAGTATCTGATTTGTATCTGTTTCCTCCACGACAAAAAGACGCATCTGGGCCTGCTCACTGTTGCGTCTCCAGCCCTTGGCACTGAGCCAGGTGTGCAGAACGACTCAGCTGTTTGTTGAATTGATGTTATTAAGTGGACTTCTTGAAAACCCTCAACAGAGAAGCCATAATGACTGTTGACCTCCAACATAGTGATTCTTAGCCTGTTTTTGAGGAAGAACTTCCTCTTGCCTTTGAAAACTTGATGAGAGCTCTAGATCTTCTCCCTGTACAATAGCACTCATGCCTGATGTCTGGACCTTTAGGGACCCTCTGAACCCACGGGCGTCCCCCAGGTTAACAGAAGCCCTGCCCCCCCAGCAGGAGTGCTGTTACTTCTGGCACAGTGCCCGGAGCAGTGTCTGGGGATGTGTCTGACAAATGGTTCACATATGGGAAGCCATCTGGGGTGGTCCCTGAGGGTGATGGACTTCCCCACGGCTTGGGGACAGGAAAGCTTGGCCTCAGGCTTGCTGGCTTGCTTGCTTTGGCTTGCTCTTGGGATCCCTCATGATTCTCGTGCAGCTGATGAGGTCAACTGGCCCCATTCAATCCTCAGCGCAGCTCAAGTCGGCTGCTGGCCTCTCTCACTGCTGGAGTGGTCTGAGGCTGGGGCGCGGCCTGGGTGAATGAAGCAGAGGAAGCAAATAAGCTGGCCTCTTAACAGCAAATGAAGCGTTCTATCTGGAGAAGTCCAGCAGACTGGGGAGATATATCTATATATTCATTCTTTTGTCCTGGGGCTTGAGACTAAAGCTCCACCTTTTCTTTGCATGTGTTTCCTGCAGAACTTCAAGGGTGGTAGGTGATCAGTGCAAGATGTGACTGTTCCCCTTTTTAACATGGCTTACTCTTGAGGGTTAACAACTTTTAGGTATGAAAATCAACAAGCATAGCACTTGAGTTTCATACACAGCCCTAACGACCAAGACTCACCTTTTTCTTAGGGAAGTGGAAGACCAATCCAAAAGGCCCTAATATGCCCTGTGTCCTCTGGTCCCAAGGGAGGTTGACAATGCACGTCCTGTGCTTCTCTGGGGCTCCCTCCTGAGACCGGGCTTGTGTCAGTGTCACACGACATCTCAGTTTGGACTCGGAGATGTGCCCTAAAGCAACGGGCTGGCTCAGCCCCCAGAACAAGGCAGTAGGATATACAAAACTCAGTTCGGCTTTCCCTCCGCTACATGCGACCTCTTTCCTAGCACAGGACTTTAACATGCTCATATGTGCGTCTGTCCATCCTGCTCTACAATAGCAGTTCTCAAACTATTTGATCTCAGGACCCCACCTTTAGACTTTTAATAACTGAGGACCCAAAGGCCCAGAATAGCCAGCTCAATAGTAAAGAAGTAGAACAAGCCCTGGCCAGTGTGGCTCAGTTATTTGAAGTGTCATCTTATAAACTGGAAGTTCGTGGGTTTGAGTCCTGGTCAGGGCACAGGCCTGGGTTGTGGGTTTGGTCCCTGACTGGGGCGTACACAAGAGGCAACTGATCCATGTTTCTCTCCCTCTCTCTCTTCCTCCCTTTCCCTCTCTTTAAAATCAATAAGCATGCCCTTGGGTTAGGGTAAAAAATATATATAAATAAAGTAAATTTTTTAAAAAAAGAACTAAATTGGAAGATTGACGCTACCCAACTTCAAGACTTTCTACAAAGTTACAATAATGAAGACAGTGTGGTATTGGTAAAAGAGCAGACAAGTAAGTCAACAGAACTGAGCAGAGAGCCCAGAAATAGACACACGCGAATCCAGTCAACTGATCCCCGACAACGGAGCAAAGGCAATGCAGTAAGCAAAGAGAGTCTTCCCACAAACGGTGCTGGAACAACTGTGCATCCACACACACACACACACACACACACACACACACACACACACACACAAAAGAATCTAGACACAGATTTTTACATCCTTCACAAAAATTAATTCAAAATGGATCATAGACCTAAATGTAAAACACAAAACTATTAAACTCCTAGAAAATAACACGGGAGGAAAAACTAGATAAGCTTGAGTTTGGCAATGACTCTGTAGGTATAACACCAAGGGCATGATACATGAAAGAAAGAACTGATAAGATGAACTTCATTAAAATTAAACATTTCTGCTCTGTGAAAGATACCATCAACAGAATGAGAAGATATGCCAGAGATTGGGAGAAATTATTTGCAAAAAATATATCTGATCAAGGAATATTATCCAAAATATACCTCGCCAAAGAAGATACACACGTGGAAGTACGCATATGAAAAGGTGCCCACCTCATATGTCATCAGGGAAATGCAAATTAAAACAATGATGAGGTACGTCTATACACCTATCAGCTTGGCCCAAATCCCGAACACTGGCGAGGATGCGTTACCACAGGCACTGTCTCTCTCTTTTTTTTTTTGGTAAACATAGCACACCTTGTTTTATTGAATTTCGCTTTTTTGCACCTCACAGATACTGCATTTTCAGCAACATTGAGACAAGACATCCACCAGCAAAGTAAGTCAGATTAAGACTTACTGAGGGTACAGATGATGTTAGTGTTTTTTAGCGATAAAGTGTTTTTAATTGGAGCATGTGGAACAGGTGCTCTTATAACCGGCTGGCAGGAACGCAATGCAGTGGAAGCCAGTTTGGCAGTTTCCTGCAAAACTAAACATGCTCTTGCCGTTGGGCCCAGCGCTCACCCTCCTTGGTGTTCACCTAAGACAGTGGGAAACTTATGTCCACATAAAACCGCACACAAATATTTATAGGAACTTTATTCATAATGACCGCAACTTACATGTAATCGAGACGTGAATGAAGTGTATTACATCCAGACAATGCAATATTATTCAGCACTAAAAAGAAATGAGCTATCACCCTATGAGAAAACATGGAAGAATCTTCAATGTATGCCTATTACTGAGCGAAAGAAGCTAGACTGAAAAGACTATATACTTACTCTGTGACTCCAATGATGTGAAATTCTGGAAAAGGCAAAACTCTGGAGACAGTAAGAAGATCAGTGGTTGCAGGGGGTCAGGATGGGGGGAGGAAGAGATGAATCGGGGGATCATGGAGGATTTTTTGGGCAGCAAAACTACTCTGTCTGATAATATAGTGGTGGACACGTCGTTACACACTTGTCCAAACCCATAGAACAGCGACTTTTCAACCTTTTTCACTTCATGTCACACATCAACTAGAATTCTGTGGCACACCGAAAAAATATATTTTTGCCAATCTGACCAAAAAATAGGTATGATGTTGATCTGTCCACATCGGATGGCTACTGTTGTGTCAGCTGCTATTTTTTTATTTGACAATCTAACGGAAAAGAGGTCAGTGCCCCAATGAGACAGTCAGGTCCTGCAGGTTTTAAAAATTCTTGTGACACATGAGTGTGCCTCTTGCAGCACACTGGCTGAAAATTGCTGCCATAGAATGCAAGAGTGAAACCTAATGTAAACTATGGACTTGGATGATAACGATGTGTCAAAAGAAGGGTAGCAGAATGTGCCACCCCCATATAACTGTAGGAGCTCTGGACATGCCACCCCAAACTATGCTGCACTGGCGTATTAATTATTTTGAATTTAGACACTTGAAAAATAGCAAATGCAAGAAGTGGCTTTCTCTGAGCACCTTATCTGCCTAAAGACAGGTCCTTAAAAAGGAACTCAGTTATCACAAATCTCCTTTCTGGGAGTTTCATCAACCAGGGAAGATGCCTTGCCACAGAAGAAGGAACGAGAAGTTGGTGCCCAGATAAACTTTGCTACAAACTCTCATCTTCCATCTTTTCTTCTAAGGACCCATTCATCTTTCCTGAAAATCATTTACTCTCCCGTAAAAGGCCTGCACACACACACCCTTTCCTTATTAAAACGGTGTTCAAGTTTGAGTTCTATGCCACCTTGGAGAACGCCTCCACTTTGTCTGGGTATCTCCCAAGCATACGTGAGGTACATATGTTAATCAACTTCTGTTTGGTTTTCTCTTGTTAATTTGTCTTTTATTACACAGGGTCTCAGCTAAGAACTCAGAAGGGTAGAGGGAAAATCATTTTCCTCCCTTACACAATGTAGGTTCATCAGCTGTAACAGATGTACCACTCTGGTAGAAATGTGGATAATGGGGAGGCTGTGCAGGGAGTGGGGGGCAGGGAGTGCCTGGGGAATCTCTGTATCTTCCCCTCACTTTTGCTGTGGACCTAAAATCATCCTAAAACATAAGATCTCTTTAAAAAATTGAGAATCCCAAAGAGTTTTTATGTGGGTTATATCTATCAATATTTACCAAATTTGAGATTAAAATTGAGAAATTACAAAATATTTTGTGAATTCACTTTAAGATAAGAATGAGTCAGTTATATGTTAACATATATAAAATTTTAATGAAAATTAACCATTTTCCAAAACACTAAAAATTAGTGAGAAGAGTGGCATTGTTTTAGATTTTTTGCACATTTCTGGGCTCACTATAAGATGGTTGGATTTTTGTATCTGCTCCTGCCTTCAGACTGTTGCAGTATTGCTTGTCAGGTAGCTTCCAGGAAACACCACTGTCCACTCACGAAAGTAGCAAACAATAGCTTAGTATTATTATGAAGATAGTATTGCCCACACAGATCCCCGAAAGGGTTTCAGAAAGTCCCAGGCAGTAAATGTTTAACAATCTGCTCTACTGGGGGAAAGCTCCAGCTTGCGACATTTGCCAGTTTCTGTGCCTCAACTACCTGAACCAGGCAAGCGCCTGCTAGCTGCTTTCCTGGTGAGAGCTGCCCAGCACCCCCAGGGCCCCCGAGGCTTTGGGAACAGCTGCTCTACCGGGCTGCCCGTGGGCCTGGGCCTCGTCGGTCTCTGTCCTGGCAGCGCCCAGCGTGCGTGGCCCTCACAGACAGACTCCTGCTCCTGGTAAAGGACCAGCAGAGAGGCCTGAGGACAGACGCCCCTCCCTCCCTCTCCCTGCTGCTGTGTGCCCTGCCTGTCCCTAGTCCGCATGCCGAAGTCATCCATGGGCCTTGTTCTTACTCCAATCTGTTGCCTTGTTCTGCGTTTGTTTTTATGAAACTCAGTTTTTATCTTATTAGACATTTTAAAAAAGCACTTTTGTTCTGCTACTCAATACGGACTGGAGGAGTTTCAGGGCAGCGTTCTTTTATATAAACCGGGCTGTGCAGGGCCCGTCTCCCTCCTCCGAAGGTCTTCAGGCCTCGGACCCATCTCCAAAAATGGAATCAGTTCACTGTGCCCACTGACATGAGAGAGTCCCAGCAACAGAACAATGAAGGCTGACGGGTATTTGACTCACAAATACATTTCTCTAATTAATTCAGCATTTGAAGCTGATACACTGTCATTCCTACGCAGTTATTTAGTGGAAATGAGTAAGAGTTCCATTTTATTAAAATCTTTCTCTTTCGGGCCTAAGAGCTTACGTAACAAGAACAGCAGGAGTTCAGGTTTTGCAAATGAGAACACAAAGCCAGCATTGTTACTAATAGAGCTTGTACATGTCCTTACTGACATTAACACCATCTATTCCTGCCGCCGATGGAACGTACATTGCGGTCCTCAGGCTGAAAGTTATTAACTCCAACCAAAATGGAGAAAATCACATCTCACCTGCTCCCTAAGAACTCTTCTAGAGTTTTGGGGGTTTTTTTAAACACCCTTTTTTTGCTTCATAAATTGATGCATTTTTTTTCCCTGAGAACTTTTTTAGGGACTCCAAAGAAAAGCTGTGATGTCATGGCTTAAATTCTTTACTTAAATATTTATTCTGATTCATTTTGAGGGGACACAGAATAAACAGTCTAACATTCAGAAGCAGTGTGAGTTTGGATTTTGGTTACAATAAAAAAGACGCATAGCTTAGTAGAATTCAGTCTTCGATTTAACAAAAAACGTAGGTCCTCATCAGTGTGTCCAAACTATTTCCACAGTGCCGCCCCCCTCCCCAACATCTTGTTCAGATTAATGAAGGGCTGGAAAACTCTGGAATATTTTTATATATTACATTATACTTCACAATATATAAGCCCAGGAACTAGGTTTCTAGGGTTTTCAATGTGGGTATAGGCCGGAGGCCTGGCCTCAGCCCCTGCTCTGTCTCTCACCAGCTATGAAACCATGGGCAAGACACCCCCACCGTGTGCACATATCCTGAGCTGGGGTCCAACACTAACTCAGAGACCTGTGACACCCCATCTGTCCTTGAGGGTCTTGAAGTTGAGCAGAGGAACTCAGACTTGTCAACCATATGTTACAATACCCCGGTGACAGGTCCCACAAAGAGAGATTTAACAAAGAACTGCCGGAGCCCAGATGAGGCGTAGCTAACTTTCTGGGGTATCTGCTGACTTCACAGAGAAGAAAACATCTCAGGGAGGCATTTTCTAAATGACTGTGATAAAAGAATTTCCCAGAGGGTATTATACGCATTCTGGAACGGTTAATAATTAAGTGGAGCCGAAGCGGAATGAAGGGAATACACCAGTCATTTGCTGGTCTGCTCTGAGATCTATGCTCCTCTTCCTCCTGCTGGTCTGCATCAGGGGGTGTACTGGGGGTTGACCCCTCTAGACTCTATGTCCCTGGCTCTCTCCCTGGCTTTCAGCTGGGTTCAGCCAATGAGAGGCACGGTCAGGACACTAAAGGGTGGGAGGAAGGGAGACACCAGGGCATGTCTCCCCGATTCCTCAGTGTTGGGCAACATCTCAGCAGTGACAGGGTCTTCTCCTCCATGGCTCCGGTCATCACCAGATGGCCCTTCTCTGTGGGCTCCTTCCCACCAGGCAGCCAGGATGGCCCCCAGCTCCTAAGCTCTGGAAACACCATCTCCTACCTTTGCTCCTTGAGCTCCAAGAGTGGGGTGGGAAGCTTCCTGCTGTGACTCATCCTGGAGATGCCTCACTCAGAGTCTCCTGTTGGCTTCCTTAGGGCCCCTGTGAGAGGTAAGTGTGGAGCGGGGGGAGGAACATGGTAGGAGGAGGCCTGAATGTGTGCTGCAGTTGGGAATTCCAAATTTTCCCCAGGGTTTGGATCTATTCAGGAATGATTGACAAAGAAGACCATGCTGGAAGTTTGGGGGAAGAGGTGACCACGACAGAACAGAGGAGCGCGATAGTGGTAGCCTGATCTAAGGCGGCGCCCAGGAGACCACGTTTGTGAGGCGTTTCCGAGGTAAAATGCATAGCTTTAGAAATGACTTTGATGGAAGGGCCGAGGGAGGGGACAGGAAAGATGACTCCCAGGTTCCAGCCTAGAAGCCTGGATCAATGATGGCACCGTGGGAGAGGATGAGGGAGAGAAGCAGAGGACGCAAAGGATGCAGATCGAATGCCAAGACTGCTGTGGCCCAGTGGGTTGGGCATCATCCTGCAAACCGAAAAGTCGCCGGTTTGATTCCCAGTCAGGGCAGGTGCCCGGGTTGCAGGCCAGGTGCCCAGTTGGGAGCGTGCAAGAAGCAACCGATTGATATTTCTCTCGCACATTGATATTTCTCTCCCTCTCTTCCCCTCTCTCTAAAAACAAACAAATAAATAAATCTAAAACAAACAAACAAGAAAAGGACTCGGATAGGAGATGTGTCCATGTGGGGTGCCCTAGGGACAGTCTCAGGGAGAGGGGGCGAGTGAGGCCAGCTGACATGTAACTTCTCTTCCAGAATAAATGATTTGATTGCTAGGAATGGCCATGTTTCCTCTGTGGTATAAACGTTTACTAAAACTACCCAAGACATTAAATTTTCTTTCCACTTTACAAGTCATTTGGTGGTTGTTTTAGTGATGGCATTTGACATAATCAGCTTAGATCTATGTCAGGAAAACAAGAGCCGGAGAGATGAGACATCTGGGAGAGACAGCAATGGAACAACTCCTTGAAGCCAGTACGGAAGCCTCACTGCAGGCAGTGCAGCCCCGAGTGACTCCCTATCAGGGATTTCCTCGTTGCGGCTTCCCCATAGTAAACCCCCTTCAGCCTGCTGTGACCCACTGAGGGCCAACGAAGGAGCCTGGGCTACAGTCAAGGAGGAGAGATTGTTGTGAGCAATGAGGAAGAGTGAAAATGTCAAATCCTGAGATGCGGTGACCCAAGGGGACGCTGGACTCCGTGCCCTGGGCAGTACTGGACACCAGAACAGCCTGCTCAGGGCCTGGACGCTCGCCTGCTCGGAGGACTGGCGGTGCCCTCCCTCAGGCCTGCTTCTGGCCCTTCGAGTCTGAGATCCTGCTCTTCCAGGGAGAATACACGGGACCAGGAAAGAAGGAGAAGAAGAGGCACAACAGGGGTGGCAGAAGAAGAAAGAGGAAGGCACTGTCATGTGTTATCTTTGTGGCACCAGGGAGAACTGAGATGGGCTGGCAGCTGTTACTAAAGCCCCTGCCTGCCCCGGCCCCCTGAGATGTGCCCGCTGAAGCAGAAGCCCCTCAGACAACAGCCAGGCCGCTGCTCCGACCCCCGGCCTGCTCCTCCTCTCCGCCGCTCCCAGAGCTCAAAACCACCACTGCTACACGGTCACTGTGTGACCTCTGGGAGAAGCTGGTTTTGTTTTCATTAACTTTTAACCACGAGGTAGACAAAGAGGAAGGGCCTGGGAGAAATGCAGACGACCACGTGGGGACTGGGTGACGTCACGATGGCCAGTCCACAGGTGACAAAAGCCCACCAACCCACCATCCTGTCCACAGAACAGCTGGCTCTGGTGTCTCAAAGGCAAGACGCTGGCGGTTCTCTTTTCTTTTCCTTATACTTTCACAGAAGGGCATTTCCTTGGACACAGGACCAAGAACGATGTGGATACGATCTTAATTCCTCTGAAGAGAAGTGTGTTTTCTCTCCAAGTTGTAGGGAAACCTCTGGTTCCTCATTTTAGTGAGAGTGTAGCAAAGCACTGTTGGTGAAGGGGCGGGCATTGAAGGGCTGAGGGCTTCCCCACTCCCTCCGTGCCCTGCGGCTGCTGCCTCCCAGTCTCCCTCCGAGGGAAGTCCTGAATGGAACTCTCTCTCTGGCTTAGAACCATCCAGGGTCCCCCTGGCTCTGAGTACGGTTGCAGGAGACCTTTAAGATTTGTTCTCAGAACTTAGACCAAGAAGAAAAAAAATAAAACACTACTGATCTTCCCACACACAAACTTCTTCCTCTTTAGGAAGCTTTGACTCCAGAATGCCCAGCCCCCGCCCAAGGCTCCAACTCTGTCACAGTCCCCACTGCCTTTTAGGGTCAGCTCAGCGAGCGCCTCGAGGGAGAGGCTGTCCTCATTCCTCCCCAGATCCTCGGAGCCAGCCCCCTGCCTGGCACAGAGTGCTCAATCAATATTTGGTAAGTAAGAAAGGAAATTTAGAATTAATGGGAGGCCTCCGCACAAAAGGGATCTTGGAAGCAGAGCCAGGAAAATAGCCGAGGATAAATCTGAGCGAGGCAGACAGAGGGCAATGGGGGTGAATAAAATGAAGGGCTGGAGTTGGATGTGGGTCAGGATTACAGTTACTGAGTCTGTATCCAGGCTCAGTGCCAGCTCATTTACATGCATTGTCTCATTTTCATCCCAACAGCAGATATTTTCGTATTATCATCCCCATTTTTTGAGGGAGGAAACTTGGAAATGCCCTGTGGCCAGGACGCAGTGGAGGTCTTCAGGGGATAAGCAGGAGCTGGGGCCCCTCCTGGCCCGGGGCTGTGAGGTGCTGTAGTTACCACCATGGACTCTGGAGTGGGCCTGCCCGGGCTCAAACCCTGGTCCCAGCGCTGAACAGCCACATGACCTCAGGCAAGCTGCTTACTCTCTACGCTTCTCGGTTTCTTCATCTGTAAAATGGTGACAATGGTAACGCAGTTACCTCACAGAATTTTTGAAGATTAAATAAATTAATCCCATACACCGGGGATTGGCCAGCCCACCACGTGTTTTTGTAAATGCGGTTTTGTCAGAACACAGCCTTGCTCATTCCTTCGTAAGTCGTCTGTGGTTGTTTTTGTGTTATCGTGGCAAAGCGGAGCAGTTGCACCGCGGGCCTTATGGCCCAGAAACCCCTAACTATTTATCATCTGGTCTCTACAGAAAAGGATTGCTGACCTCCCCACCCCCGGCGCCCAATGCAGGGAGAGCTTCTGATGGTGGTACCCACTGAGCACTACGAGGGCTATTATTGTGCATGAGCGCTGGCCCCCGAGCCCCTCCAGGAGCACCCCCCACTCTCAGGAAAACCCGACAGCCTGACATGCCGGGCGCTGTATCGCGTAGGCTCCAGGGGCCGGGGAGGGACAGGACAGAGTGGCCCAAGCCTGCTCTGATGGGCTCACAGCCTACTGGGGGAGACAAAAGAGAAACAAGCAAAAGAAGTTGTTAAAGAACTGCGATAAGGTCTTTGCTTTAAATAAACAGGATGTTAAGACAGAGAACCAGGGGCAGCCACTGTAGACTGGAAGGCCTCATGGAGGAGGTGACCCTTGAACAGCTATGAGAAGGATGAGAAGGAGCAAGTGTGAGGACTTCCAGGCAGAGGGGACAGCAAGGGCAGCAACCAGTTCTGGGAAAGGGCTGGCCATGTTTGAGAAACACGAGGTGTCGGCAACAGGAGGCAGAGCAGGAGGAGACAGGGCAGAAGCTCGGGCTTCTGAGAGCACAACCACGGGAAGCAGCACGCATGTCATAAGGAGCGAAGGGCACTGTCTGCTTTAGAACCTAAAAAGACCCTTCTGGATGCTGAACGGAGAACGGGCGCGGGCGGAGCGGGAGGAGGCTGGCACCACCCTGGCGGACACGATGCGGTAGTCGGGAGGAGAGGGCCCGGACTGTGGTGTCGCTGGGGACATGGAGCCACCAGGGAATTCAGAATACGTGTTCACAGCAGAACCAAGAGGACTCAGTGACTGAATGTGAGGCTTGCAGGTGGGGAGGAATCAAGCAACCCTATCCCTTCTCCTGACGGACTCCTTCAGGTGACGGCTTCTTCCATCCCCTCGCACTCCTGCCCCACCCCCTGTCCGGGCCCAGAGGTGAAAGTGGTGGCTAGATGAGGTCTGGTCACAGAGCAGAGTCCTGTGAGCCCCCCCGCAGCCCCACCCCCGCAGTGCCCCCTCCCCCACAGTCAGTACTCCTGCTGAGGCCCAGGTCACACCTGAAACCCTGTGGGTGGGCAGAGCTCATTGCTGACTTAGCCTCATGCACATGCACAAGCTGTATATCTTTCCACGGTTTTTCCAGATGTGCCCCCCCCCGACCCCGCAACACCAAGTGCTGCTCTTCCTCAGCTGAGACCCTTAACTGAGCTCGCTGCTCTTCCTCTACCCAGAGCTGCCTTCCTGTTGCCATTCTTCTCTTTTCCCTCTTTCATCCTGAAAAGGCATTTTCTTCCTTACTTCACCCAATGCATTATTTTAAGTTCATGGTTATACTGGACCATCTCCCATCAAACACTTATTCCTTCAGTTATTCACTGATTCCTTTGCTGAGCACCTACCACATGCAGATGCTGATGGGGGAACAGAAAGGCAGCACTGGGGGCCGGATTCCTCACCATCCTCAGCCCAGCAACATCCCACCAGCCACTTTCTCCCCTCCCCTCCCTTCTCTCCTGACTCCAGAGCAGTGGCTGCAGCCCTGTGTCCCTCATCAGGTCCCACTGGCACCTCCCTGCCGCCTTCCCGCCTCTCCCAAGTTCATGTGCACCCTGCCCTTGAACAAGCTGGGGGGTCCGAATCATCTGGGTGTGGAGGTTTTCCAATAGTTTGGAAAAGCATATTATATTAGTCTGATGATCTTAATTGTAGTCATATAATGACACTTACCAATTAGTCTCTCCTAAATTGTTGCCGCCCCCCATGCCCTTTGTGTGGCGTTTGGCACTTCCTTCTTGAAACTCCCCCATTCTTCGGCTCTTGGTTCTCCTCCCACCCTGACCACACCTCCAGGCTCTCCGTGGGGCTCCCCTGAGGCTGGCTGAGCCCTATGCCCTTCATTCTTGCCACAACGCCCTCCTCCCCTCCTGTGAAAGGCTCCCTCATTCCCAGCTAGACTGTTTCTGAACGCAGGTGTCCCCACGTCATCATCGTCATCTCAGACTCACAGTCCCCACCCCTTGTCCCTTCCGGGCCACCCACTATTCTCACACAGACAGGCAGAGAGAGCACACACTCTCCGGAGGTGGTGGAGACTCCAGGGGCCCCGCAAGCTGACGGAGTTGGGAGTTTGGATACTCAGCCAAAGACCACTTGGACTTAGCTTAGAATTGGGGAGCATTTCTAAGGAGGACTGGGCAGGACCTTTGCCGGGCCCCGCCCTCCACGGCCACAGGGTGCTCTGAGGAAAAGGGAGAGACCCAAGACCATCCTAGATAGGCTACGGAACAGACACGTCAAGGAGGATTCAGAAACCTTGACTTGACCTTTTGGTGACTTTTAGCTCTCAAAGGTCAGCATCATTATAGCTGTGCCTCACCTTCTCACAGATGCGCACACCTTCCAAAGCTGGCCACAGACATCTGACATACTCTCTACTGCCAGCTGCCCCGGACCTGGGAGAGTCCGTGGCTGGGGCAGTCCCCTTCTGACCAGTGGGAGGCCAGCTCTGGCCCAAGTCCAGGGAGGAGGCAGGCAGGGCTGCCTCTGGGAGCCAGGCCTGAGGGGAGAAGCTTCCTGAACTCGGCCACCCCAGGCATACACCAAATGCCCACCGCATACACGGGCAGCCATCCTAGAGTTCAGCTCCCAGGACGTTGTAGGGCCTCATGACCACGCTGGACGCTGGGCTCCTGGGACTGCCGGGCTTGATCAGGACAATGGAAGAGGGAGGCAGGAGGGGAGCCCGGAGAGGGGACCCGAGAGGAGCAGAAGCCGGGTGAAAGAGTGGCTTTCTCCCCACAACCGAGAGGGTCTGCTGTGGAAAGACTTCAAGAATCAACTAGCCAAGAGTTTCGGTTTTTTAAAAATCAGTAAAACTCTGCAAACCACATATCACGCAGAAATATCAGTAAACGAAAAGTGTGCGGAGGAGCCATTGGGTTCCCTCCACTGCACACCCCTCAGCCACCCTCTGGGTCACTGTAGGGGCTCCACAGTTCGATCGCTGAAGATGCTGGCGGCAACAGGGGTAATGAGGGCAGGGAGGGGGGGACAGTGATGTCACTTTACGCGTCCTAGTACTTTGCGGTTTGTGTTTTTATATACAACATCATACCCAGTTCTCACACTAACCCTGTGGCAGTACTGACATTGTCGTATTTTTGATGAGGCACGTGAGGCCCCGAGTTTGTCAAGCAACATGCCCCAAATCATCCAGCTAGCACGTGGTGGGCCAGGAACTTGAATCGAGACTTTCTGACTCCAAGTCCGGTGCCCTTTGGGCTGCGTCGTGGCTAGGGGAAACGAGCCACATCCCAACCGGTACCCAAGGGGGTCCAATGGGAGGCAGCACAGCCTGGAGGCCAGCTCAGGAGCCAGAACACTTCAGTCCCTTCTGCGATTCACTTACCCGTGTCACCTCTTGCTCATCTAGACAATGGAACGACACCACTGCCTGCCCCTCAGGCTTGGAGTTGAGATTAAATGTTAATCCACGCAAATGACTAGCACCCAGCGCCTGACATATACCTAGGCACTTCACATCCGTGCACACGCATCCTTCCGTCCCAGCCAGCACTTACTCAGCGCCCGCTGCAGGCAGAGACCTGCATCTCATTCTATGGTGGGACGGGGCAGACGTGGAACAGGACTCCAAATTACCTGACAGCTCCCGTTCCCAAGGGATTTCCAGTCCAGGTGGGGGTCATGTCTCTGCACAAAGAACAACAACAGTTTCCAGAGTGACTGTGTTAGGTGGGATGGATGGTAAACCAAGAGAGGGAGGAGGAGGGAGGTGTGTCTCACCACTGACTCAGCAGTCCCGAGCCCGATCTGATTAGATTGCCCGGTGTCCCAGCATCACAAGAAACACCATGCTAGCACAGAAGGAGGGGAGCCCTTGAAGTTCTAAGTATCATTTCCACTATCTGGGAAAGAAACTGTGCATTCACTCGAAGGTCTAGAAGGGGGAAGAAGAGGGGGACCACGGTGCCCAAAGAGAAAGCCCATAAAACAACTCTGGCTAATTGCTTGCCTCTAGTCACTATCTGTTTTACAAGGGGGTCCCCAGTGCTTACAGAAAGAGCCCCAAAGTAATTTTGGGTAGTTGCCTCAACTTTAATTAACTGCGTCCTGTCATGTATCTGTTTTACAACAAGATGAACAAATGTGGTCTGGACCAAGAGAAGAATTTTGGGGAACAGACTCCCACACGTGCCTGCATTTAGGTCGTCACATCCTCCAGTGGAAGCTGGCTCCACATTTACCCACTAATCAATATGTAGCTCCCTCACCTCCATCCCACCAGGACAAAGGACCTGCTGTGTTTGCCTTGCCTTTACCTATGCCCTAAGCCTTTGTCCCCCACCTCGGCAAGGCCCATTCCCTTCCATGAGAACGTATCACTAATAAGCTCTGCTTGCACACTAACTGATGTGCCAGCCTGTAAGTCTTTACCGCACTGGCAAGAAGAACCGAGTTTTTCCCATGACAGTTGGGTCCTAAGAATGTACCCTGGAGCGTGATACCAATACTGGCTTGGGCCCCTTAGCCCAGAAAAACACACCTCTGTTTTGGGGGCCTATTTGTTACCATAGCTTGGCCTACCCTGGTCAACCGATTTCAGACTCAGATCTCTCAGTAGCAGCTGGAAGTGTGCTTTCTGGCAAGCGCCCGGCTCGATTCTGTGGCCCGTTACCATGGGAGAAGCGCCGAGCTGGCCCATCGTGCCAGCTTCCAGGTCACCTTCTCCTTACTGGCCACTCCTTCTTCCCCGTCTCTCAGAGCACCCAGGCTGCTGCTGGATGTCCCAGCTCTTCTATCTACACTCACCGGCTGGTGAGTTCATCTCGGCTCCTGCCTCCAATGCCATCTAAGGCTGACAATGCCCCGATTTCCATCTGCAGTCAGGACGTCTACCCCGAACTCTAATCATTCCAGCTGCGTAGCCCACACTCCATGGGTGTTTACTAGGCATCTCAAGGCAACACAGCCAAACCCGCCCAGCCGGCTCCTCCCACAGCTTCCTCCCCCTCAGTGAAATGGTGCCACCGAGCTCCCTGTTGCCTGGACCCAAAACTCTGGAGCCCTCCTTGGCTCACTCTCCATCGAACACCACCAAATCCTAAGGGCTCTTCTCCAAGCAGGTCTAAGTGCTGCTCACCACCGCCAGCATAACCTCCCTGGTCGAAGTTCCATCACCGTCCCACTGGTTACAGCATCCATCTGCCTCCGCGCTGGTCTCCTGCCTCTGCCTCTGCCCCTTCAGCCTCTGCGGCTGCAGCAGCCAGCGCGATCCTTTCTAACACAGAAGTCAGACGTGTTGCTCCTGTGCTCCTGGGGCCTCATTCCATTCGGGGTAAATTCAGTGTCCTTAGAGTTACATGTGATCTGGCCTCCATGCTCTCTGTCCTCATTGCCTAGCACTTGCCCCGTGTTCACTTGCTCCAGCCACACGGGCCTTGCTTTCTGTTGACTGGTCGTAGAGCCCTCTGCCTGCCGCCCCTCTGCCTGGAACGCTCTTCTCCCTGACACCTGAATGGCATGTGCCCTCACTTCGCCTACCTGCTCAAATGTTACCTCCCCAGGGAGGCCTTCGCTGACCCACACAGACAGGCCACATCCCTGGCAGCCCTGTCGCTGCTGCCACGTTTCCTTCTTCACTGCCTGTCTTCCCCTGCCACAACACAAGGTCCCCGAGGGCAGGGATGTTTCTTTCGTTCACTGAGGCACCGACAGTTAGAACAGTGCCCGGGGGAGGCGCTCAGTGACCACTCGGTGGAGAGGCTCTCTCCCACTGAGCCTGCTGCCCAGCACCCACACTTTTCATCTCAGCTGGTGAGAAGTCCTGAAATTCTACCAGTCACAGCTAGAGAGGGCAAAGCTGGTCATGACCACTGACTTGGGCGGGCAATCTGTGGCAGGACAGGGAGGCCCTAGCCCTCTGGGGCCGGAAGAGTGGGAATGAGCAGTGTCCTTGTTCCTGTGAACTAGCCCCCGGTGAGGTGCCACGGTGGGGAGCCAGGTGCCTGGAAGGAGGGAGAAATGCTGAGAAGGACTGGGAGAGGTAGACAGGCCAACAATTCAATCCTGTGAGCACGGAGGGGGCCCCCCAGTAGGGGTCTCAGAAGGTGCTAGAGATGGCAAATCACATCTGCTGTGACCCTTTTCTGGAGACTTCGTCATGTCAGTGGGTAAGAGGGGCAGGGCCAGGTGTTCCCTGTCAGCTCACTCGCATGTTTTTAATATCTATTTCAAATGTTTTTAATATCTATTTCAAGGTTTGTCTCCACAAACCTTGACCACACCCTGCAGTCTTATCAGCAAACCTCACTTCCTACTGCGCAGAAAAAAACAGAAGTCTGCTGACTAGAACTACCTCCACTTCCTGCCAGAAAACCTCTGTGTCTACCTGCACAGGGCCCCTGCTCCGCCCTTTCCCTCCCAGAGCCATGGCGGGGGTCCTCTCTGAACTCAGCCAGCCTGCCCACCTGTCCTGGCTTCTTGCCTCCTCAGGGGTCTTTTGATGACAATCATCACCCACTCACACCCACTAAGCCACCCAAACCACAGGGTCCCCACGACCTCTGGGTCACTGACCCAATGGTCAATTTTCAGTCTCCATCTGCCTGCGCCCCTATGCAGCATCTGACATCGCTGACTGCCCCCCACCCAGAAAATACAGCACACTTTAAAATGCTCGCCTCCCGCCTTTCCCCGGAACCACGATGCCCTGGCGTGAAAGCCCACACACACACACCAACGAATAATTCCCAGCGTCTCTCTCCTCTGCATCTAAGCCCACACATGCGCCTGCCCGACTAGTGTCTCCCTCGGACTCCGAAGCCAGCACATCCAAACCTGAACGGATTCGCTCTCCTAAGTTGCTCTCTCTCTCTCCACGACTCGCTCTTGAAGGCCCACTCTTTATCTTGCTGCTGTCACCAGACAACTGGCATCAGTCCTGACAGTGCCTTCTCTCTCCTCCCCCACATCCAGTCAGTCACTGAGCTCCCCGGGACGTGCCTCATGGACACATCCCACCTACTTCTCCACCCCTCCCCCAAAGCTAGCCCCCAATCAAGCCACTGTCCCCTCCCCCGCCCCCCCGCCCCCGCCCACACACACACTCAACAGCTTTCTGTAACTGGCTCTCCTCCTGTAGCGGATCCTCCTTCATCTCCGTTCTGATAACTGGTCTCCCCTCCCCCACTTGCTCCTCCAAGGCATTCTCAACATAGCAGCCTGATTTAGCTTTTGAAAATGCCAAGCTGTTGTCACTCACACCGCCTCACACTGCTCTGACAGTTCCGAATCCCGGCCTGCCCACGTGGCTAGCGTCATCCGTGAGCTCCCCCTCACCCCACCCCTCATGCAGCTGCCTCTCTGGCCTTCCGCCTGTCTTCCTGTGAGTGCCAAACTCCCCTCCTTACAGCCTGCACCCTAAGGCTGGTCTCCCTTTGCTCAAGCTTTCTCTGCAGCAAACTTCCTCTCCTCCCGCTCCCCACTTCTCACTGAGCTGAACTCATGCAAGCTTAGCTGAAGCATCACAGACGTATTCAGCTAGGCCTCACGTGCCTCCTTGGCCAGCTTAGGTCCCCTCTTCCTCACCATGCGCCCTCTGTCACCGTGTATATCTCCTTCCTGCCACTTACGATCACAGTTCACTTTTTACGTAATAGTTTGTTTGACGTTAGTCTGCACCAGCAAATAGAAGGGGACTGTGTCTCTCTTTTTCGAGGTGCTGGCACAGAGCAAGCACTCAAAGACTTCAGTGAGTTAATAGCTGCCTACCGCGGGCCAGACCTGTGGCTAGGAGCTTTGCCTGGGCCGCGCTCCTCACTCCGCAGAGCAGCCCAACGAGGTACAGCTACTAGTTTTATCATTCACGCTCACACGTTACTGGTGGTCGGGTCCTGAAGCTCAGGGGATTCTATAATGTGCTCAAGGTAACAGAGCTGGCAAGCGCTGGGTGAGGACCCATCTCAGGCTTGTCCCCCATCAAAGCCACCGCCATTCTCTCCCCTCCGCGCTGCCCACAGGGCTCACCCACTCACTGCCTCAGACTCCGGGGTGCTCGGCCAAGGGGGTGGGCAGGCACTGCCACGGCTCATTTGGTTCTCACGGCCACCTTTGAGGTCTACAAACAAGAAGCACAATCCCTCTTTTCTAAATGAGGGATGAAAATGGAGTTTGAGGGGTTCGGAGTATCACCTAGCAGTAAGTAACCACGCTGAGCCGGAACCCATGTCTTCTGACTCCTTCTCTGGGGTGACTTTCTCTACAACACAACCACAGTGAGGCCCTGACAGGTGGGATTCTGCAGGGAAGCTGTGCAATGAAGAGTCACATGGCAGGCCCGAGACCACCGTCCTTAGAGATGTCTGCTTACAAGGACGGCCCTTGGCTGATGTCAGAGAAGATGGATTGGGGGCGGGTTCCCCTCACTGGTACGGGGTTCCCGGTACATAAACTGGTTGCAAACAACGTGGTTGATGCTAAACACTTTTCTTCTGGAAGTCTGGAATTTTGGGGTAAGGTAGGCAGAAGGTGCCCACGTGACCAGACCTGGAGAAAACCCCTGAGTCTCTAATGAGCTTCCTGCTCCCCACCGACAACATTTTCACACATGGTGTCACATTCCAGAGAGGGAGGAGTTAAGCATGTCCCATGTGACTTCGGGGGGCGGGGAGACCCTTGGAAGTTTCTGCCTGGTCTCCTCCAGACCTTGACTCATGTGCCTTTTCCCTTTGCTGATTCTGCTCTGATCTTTTCACTGTGATAACTCACCTGACTATACGCTGGGCCCTGTGAGGGCCCTCCGCAAACCCTCAACCCTGGGCCCGGTCTCGGGGACCCCCAGCACAGAAGCTTTCTAAACAGATAAATGTTGGTTTTTTTTAAAGGATGAGACAGGCATGAATTTGTAGATGAAAACAAGAGGCATTCTAGGCAGAGGAAATGATCTGGAGAAAGTTCAGAACAGGTGAGTCAGGTGTGGGAGGCCCTGCAGCGCTTGAATGTGACCTACGCCGAGTTGATGCCAAAGAAATGGAGCGTTACAGTTATGGCCCAGAAGGAGGGGGCCAGGGAGGTCACACTTGTTAGAAAGATCCAGTGTCAGCGAAGTGACCTGCTGGAAGTTGTACATAGGGAACAGTTGGTGCCAAGGAGTGACGGAAAGAATCTGCCGTGGCTGTCCACGGCTAATGCGTGGCACTGCACGTTTCTAAGAAAGGTCTGGGGGGTGCTATGGAGTGGTCAAAGAAACCTCCCAAATTATTGGCTTTTCAAAGAAACCACCGTAACATAAGGAAACCAGTCTGCTCCAAAACAACCTACTTTCCATTTTTTAAGGGCAGCCACTGACTCCTTCCTTTACCCCTTTGAATGCCTTTGCCCCCAGTCCAATACCCTCCCTGTCCTTCCCGGCTACCCCTCTTCTCTCTTCAGGAAGACTTCCTGGAATAAGTCCCCACACTTGTTTAATCCCTTCTTTTATTCTGCAGCTGCTGAGCACACAGCCTTCACTTTGCAGTATTACGTCATTCTGCCTCTAACCTGGGGAAGACGGAAAGTTTTCCTGGATTGCGTCACAGGTATGCCCAGCCTCGCGCCCAGATTCCTCACAGCACAGGGGCAGAGGAGGGACTTTCATGACCTGTGTGGCTTCACCCCACCCGCCTGCCTCCATCCTCCAGCATCAAGTTCCGGGCTCAGAGCACAGCCTGCTGTTCCAAGCCGTCTCCCTCAGGCAGGGCGCCGGGGGAGGGCTGTGGCCGGCCGCTTCTCCGCAAGCTGGCCTCTCACTCCCCGCCCTGCTCTGACTTCGAGGTTGGATGCCACTGAAGTAGCAAACTGCTCTGCTCCCAGTGATCAAGGCAGTGCCTGTAGTTTGCATCCCAAGTGCATTTTATTTCTTCTGCTGGGTCCCTGTGTTGCCTCCCTTCCTGGTGTGTCCTTCTTCCAAGGCTGCACCTGCTCAGCCCACAGGTCCTTTGAGAGACTAGAATCCTGCCCCTGAAACCTGCCCCCTGAGGCTGGGCCCCCAGGTCTGGTGCTGCCTGCCTTCCCCTCTGTCCTCCGCCTGCTGAGGGCTTGCCCCAGCGCACCCCTACCCTGTCCTGCGCCATCCCAGCGTGCCCACCCTGGCCCCTGAGGTCTGCCTGCTCTAGAGATTGCAAAGTGGCAACAACGGGCTACTTAAATGATGGTCTACCCTGGCAGGGGCAGTGCTTCTGCTTGTCTGTTTTTAACTTCAAGTTGAAGGCCTTGAGGCTAGGCACTCATGTTCAGCCTCCCCAGAGGCCCCAGAGCTCCGTGTCACTGTGGAGCACAAGGAGGAAGAAAACCAGTGTTCTGGAACACCTCCCAGACACTAGGCTCTGTGTAAGTACTGGCTCATTTAATCCTTCCAGCAACCCCAGGGGGTGCCATTACTGTCTCTGCTGACCAGTGGGAATACAGAAGCTCACCGAAGTCAGGCAACTTGCTCAGATCACACAACTACAATCAGCAAGTCATAAATCCAGAATTAGACCCAGGCCTGCCAGATTCTGAAGTCCACACACTTCCATGATGCCTTCAGTGAAGGCAGCAGGTCTTGATTAGGCCATACATTAAGGAGGCCCCTCTGCAGCAGTATGTGGGAGAACTTAGAAAGGCAGGAAGGGGAGTGAATGCACAGTTAAGGTAGCACAGGGAAGAGGTCTGCAGACCTGAGCTCAGGTAGCAGCCCTGGGCATAGACAGTAGATCAGGACGGCCCGGGAGGACACAGGAGCAGGTGGGGAGGGGGTGCAAGGACTGAGGGCGACATTGGCCTCTGCACAGTTCGGGGGGAACACAGAGGAAGAGGGGGCTTGGGACAAGTATCTATGAGGCTTGTCAGCGGGGATGGCATGGTACCCTCCAGGGAGAGGGGCAGCAGCTGCAGAGCAGGCTGGCGACAGGGGATCACCAAGCCCTGGAAGCCTTCAAAGGGAGATCCCAGCAGCGCAGCAGGTGCCCGCGCTGAGTGGGGAGGAGAGCACAGGTGCAGGTGCTGGCTGCTATTCCAGAAGTGAGTCAGTGACGGGAGGGGACAGGGCCTGGTAAAACCTGGGGCCTGCTGTTTAACAGGGACAGGGCATGAGGGAGGGGAAAGGGTCCGTCCGGAGAGAATCATGGAGATAAGCAGGGAGGAGAATGCTGAATGGAGACTGTAGGAGGAGAAGGCGCTCTCCTGGCAGGTGGTCGGGACAGCATCTTTTCCTTGAGAAGCTGTGGGGGACACTCAGGGACACGTGATGAAGTGCAGGACAGAAAACAAGGCCTGCGGATCTGCAGACACTAAGTAAGGCAGGTTCCCTCGCACACACCCTGGGAGGGATGCCTGCTGGCTGTCATTTACTGCTGGGCCCAAAAGGGGCGAGGGGGAAGGCAGAAGAAGGTAAAGGGGTGATAAATGGTGATGGAAGGAGACTTGACCGGGGTTGAACACACACAATTCAATATACAGATGAGGTATTTTAGAACGGTACACCTGAAACCTACATAATTTTATTAACCAATGTCACCCCAATAAATTCAATTAAAAAACTGGGCCCACAGACCCTGCAGGCACAACAGGGTGCAGGAGCGTCTGCTACAGGGCCGTCCAAGCCCCGCCCCCTGCCCGCAGAAAGCAGCACACAGAGCATGCTCCGCACTGCCACTACCAGTCGCCTCTGAGTTTTCCCGTAAATAATGAGTATTTTCACTTCTATTTCTTTCCTGGTCCTTCGGCTTCCTCACAAAGCAGGGCTCGAAGGGGTCCTACGAGTCTACTGCTGTCAGACCCTCCAAATAAATCTGTCCTCTGGGCAAAGTGACAAATTCACCAGGATCCAACCCTGGCCGCGGCAGTGGCAGGAGCCCACGGTCCCTGGGGACGCCTTCTGCCCTGTGGCATGTTCCCCTCCACCCCCGACCACACAGAGACCCACGGCTACACTCTGCTGGAGTGACAGCTCCTGCCCCAGAGAAACCGCAGAAAAAGTTACCACCTGGGCAGGAAAAGCTCCTCAGACTGGGTCGGCCACTGCCCCCCACCTCCACTTCCCCTGGTCTATCGGCTCTTAAAGAATCTGTCAGTGACAAAGGTGTTAGGCAGCCTTTGACAAATGCCTTTCTGGTTCCCTCACCCTCCCTCTGCCCAGAATCCTGTCTTCCTCCAGCCAAAATACTATGAGAAAAGCACAGGATTTGGAATCAGCAGACTTGGGCTGGGGTCCTGACAGGTCCAGTGTGCTATGACATCTTTCAAGTCATTTGTGAGCCCCAGCTTGCAACTAGGTAAATTGAGACACTGCATCTCCCTTCTCTCAGGGAGGTGGTGAAAAGTTCAGGGAGACAGGCTAATTGTAAATTGCATAGGCTCTTCTGATCTCTGGGATCTAGGCAAATCCTGCTGACGGCTGAACCTCTCTCTGCAGGGCCCCACCCAGCACATGTTCCCAGCCATCAGTCCTTGGCAGCTCTGAGCCGACGGAGAGACACATTTCAAATGAGTTCAATGCCAATGTTTGCTTAGGCCTGCTCTGTGCCAGGTTCCAGAACACAAACAGGAGCAGACACAGAACTGGCTCCCAGTGCGCGGCTGGGTAGACCTCAGAGAGTGGGTGGGTGTCTGTTCGTGTGGTGGCCAGGCCATCTACGGGAGAGTCTGTGCCACATTGCAGCAACAGATGACACAGGCGTTACTGGAGTCCGGGTCCCCTGGTTGACCCCCGGGGTGAGGAGAGGTGGGCGGCTCAGCTCTCTCAGAAACGGGCGTAAGGCGCCTGGAGCAGGGGAACCAGACACCTTGCAGGGCCAGGCTGGCCCAGCAGGGGAGCCTGCAGGACTACTGCACTCTCTGGGCTGTGCCCCCCGCCACCCGGGAGACATGGAGAATAGACCTGCTTTGGCCTGGCTCATGAGGACATCATGGAGGACAGAAAGAGAACAAAATGACGAGAGCAATGAGAAAGTGCGTTGAAGGGAAGCTGAGACAATCACGGAAGGTCTGTTTCAATGCTGACAAGCCTTTCCCGTGGACAGCCAAACCGGACTGACTCAGAGGCTTCCATTCTGCTTCCCTCACCTGAGACTCGTCTCCGCGGGAAGATGCCAGTCGCTACAGTTAGTCCTCCCAGCGGACGGGGCCCCATCTCCTCTCCATATTCTTCCTGCCGCCCTGCCACCCACAGCCAGGATGCTCAGGGGATGCTTGCTGACAGATGGAAGCCCTGCCCATCCAATCCCCACTGCCCCCGACCTCGGCCCAGAGACCCTGAGAAAGTCATGTCCTCCGTTGCCTCCCCTCCAGCAGGACTTCCAGAAGCTGGCTCAGACAGGAGACTTTGTCCCTCCTGGGTCCCAGAGAAGGGAATTCCAGGATCCCACCGCCAAACCATTCCACAGAGTTCAAAACCAAACCGTAACAACAGCAACAAAAAGCCTCCAGAGCACCTAGACACTTGCTGCTCTCTGCACAGGCATCTTTCCCCGCAGCACTTTCTGTCTCTGGCGTTCAGAGCGGAGAGGAGAGCTGGGGACAGGAGCGTTTAGACGGTAAGGTTTTCACCCAAACCGGTAACTGTGCTAACACCCCTGCCTCGGGCTGTATTCCGAGCAGAGCAGGCAGCTGCATTCCGGATGTGAGAAGTCCAAGCCAGCCCTTCCCTGCCTAAAATTATTTCACACACACTCAGAACTATTCTATTCCCAGGAGTGCTTCAACCCATTTCTTTGCATGTTACGTCTCTGACAGCCCTTTAAAAATGTAAATATCTCTGAAGGAAGAAATCATATTCCACCGGCCGTAGAGCAATTCCCATACGGCACCTGTGCCCCAATGCTTACTGAAGTAAATCGGTTACTAGATGCCTGTCCCCACAGGACAGGGTCAGAGCCCAGGGCTATGGAGGGTGGGAGACGCAGAGGGGAAACCTGGCCAGGGAGCCCTGCCTCGTTTCCCCAACCTCAGGCTGGCCCAGAGCAGGCCTGCCTGCCACAGCGAGATAACTGAGTTCCGATGAAAGTAAATCTGAAATAGCCAAATATGGAAACTCTGCAGGAGGGGGCAGAACCAGCTGAGAAAGTCTGCAGGAGCAGTGGATTAGCAGTCGAGAACGCGCTCAGAATTGCCAAAGCCCTGCAGAGCGGCAACGAGGGGGAGGCAATGTGGCGTGGGGAGCCCAAACGGCACCGAGCCTCTGCGTGTCCCTGGCGCTCGTTCCGCCCCTGCGTCCTGGCTTCCTGTGAGAGCCCTCGGAGCTGCCTCGCGAGCGTGTGCGTTGCGCGTCTAAATGAGCACACTCAACGGAACGGTTCGAAGAGGCTTCCATTCCTTCCACTGTGAAAGTTTCATTCTGGAGCGCTCTGGTTGGAAAGTTTTGCAGAAATGGAGGGGGCGCCCTGGCCTCTGTGGCTCGGCTGGTTGGAGCGTCCTCCCCATACACCGAAAGGTTGCGGGCTGATGCCCCGTCGGGGGCACATACCTAGGATGCCCGTTCCTCCCCAGTCCGGTGCAAGGCAACCAGTATGTTCCTCCCTCCCTTCCTCTCTCTAAAGCAATGAAAATATGTCCTCAGGTGAGGATTAAAAAAAAAGTTGAGGGTGTGCCTAAGGGTATGGAGGGGGTACCAAGAGGTTGGGCTGCGGTTGTGCGGCGCACACCTGAGAGTCCTCCTCCGCCTGTGAACGCCAACTTGAACGTGGCCCCTTTAGTCCACAACCGCGCTCTGGAGCAGCTCCGCAGCCCCGGACCCCAGCTCCGTCCTCTCCGCGCCCCTCCTCCGCCAAGCAAGTCCGCTCTGGGGCTCCGGAGCCCATCTGCCCGCGCACGAACCCGCTGGGCACGAGCGGCCACTGCCTGGCTGTAGCCTCGCGCCCTCCGCTCTACAGTCGGGGATGCGCCGGAGGCCCAGCACCCCGGCGCGGGTCACCGAGGGGTGGCTGCAAAGCTCTTGCCGCCGCGGCGCTTTCGATTTCAAAGTACCTGGGACGAGCCGAAAAGAGCTCCTGAGTCCCCTCACTCCAGCCTTACAGCCGCGGGGGCTTCACCGCCAGCGGCGACCTGCCGGGACTCACCTGTGGCCGGGCACGCGGGGCTCCGCCTGCACCAGCCCGCAGGCGCTGGGCCGCTCCGGGCAGCAGGGGCCACGGCGCGGCGGGGCGCCGATCTGGGCACCCTAGGCCTGCGCTCATCCCCGCCCGGAGAGGAGGAGGGTGGAGCCGGGCCTGGGGGCGGGGCCCGGGGCGGGCCCAGGGCAGCGGTCGGGGTGAGGCTCGCAGTACCGGGGACCCTCGGCCGCACTGGAAGGCGTTGGGCTGCAGGCCAGAAAGTTACCCGGGCAATTAGAACTTGAACCCACCCTTGCTAGAATCATTAATATCTGCAAATAAAAATTATCTCCGATTTCTCTCAAGTGGGTTTGAACAGTACTCATCATGTACAGTTAGTACAAATTCGCCCGCCCGCCTTGCCTCTGGCCTCTGCACTCCCTTGGAGTCGGGGAGTTTGTCGTTGTACCGAGGTCTCCCCAGACACTTCTTTCCACCCTCGAAACGACCTTGTGAAGTGACCTGGTCATTCATTTTGCAGATGAGCTCTCTGAAGCCCGGAGAAGAGGCATGCAGTTCTGTGCTGAAAGCTAGGCGCTCAGCAGGGGCTACAGCTACAAGTTGAGTGCAGGTCTCCAGGCTCCTAAAATAAAGGGTTTTTGCTTACTCGACTTCTCTCCATGAGCCTATGTGCTGGATGTTTGTATTCTCTATAAATCTCTGTGAAAATGAATGGTTCATGAAGAGCATGGACTTCAGATGGAAATGCACCAGAATTTCAATTCTAGTTTCTTCAGTTTCAGCTTGACAACTGTGGGAAAGTTACTCACCTGCCCTGAGCTTCAATCACTCATCAGTAAAAGGGGAGAATAATGACATGGAGCCAGGGAGGAAACGTGGGGCAGGGAGGCGGGTGTAGTCTTGGGGAAGAGGAGGAACTTCCGTGCACTCGAGAGCACTTACAGGGTCTCAGGGAACAGCTGTGCTCAGTGCCAGCCGGCCCTTACCCGGTGTCTTATTTTTTAAACAAGAGCCAGAAATTCAGCCCGGCTGGTGTAGCTCAGTGGATTGAGCGCGGGCTGGGAACCAGAGGGTCCCGGTTCGATTCCCAGTCAGGGAACATGCCTGGGTTGCGGGCCAGGTCCCCAGTGAGGGCCATGTGAGAGGCAACCATACATTGCTCTTTCTCCCTCCCTTCTCCTAAATAAATAAATAAAATCTTAAAAAAAAAAAAAAGAGCCAGAAATTCAGATTCAGAGCTTTTGGTTGGTGAGCCCGATTCACCACTCCCTGTGGAAACCACTTCGGGACTCTCGCTCCACCTGGCTATCCTGCTGTGAGAATTAGATGCGACGACATTGCGGCACTCCTGGCACAGAGCAGTGTTCTGCGAACCTTAGTATCTCTCCCCGCTCCCCACACAGTGTACCTTCTCTTATGGTTACCTACTTCCTCCTCCCTTCTCCTTACCCACTCTCACCCCCAGCACACTGTAAGTCAATACATTTTGTGAAGGTATATCTCCCTTTAGTGGCTAGAAACAGGAATGGCTAGTATCGCGTGTCTGCTGAGGGTCTTTGGTACTGGCACTGAGTGATTCTCCTGTCTCTCCCCACTCTTCTCCATCGATTGAATAAAACAGCCAATTTGTTTCAAGAATGATATCCATGCTTTAAATGGCATGGAATCAGATGCTGGGGTGCACAGGGAATAACAGCGGTGCCGCATGACCCAGGGCTAGGAGGCCAAGCGGAAAGGTCGAAGAGTTCCAGACGGCTGTTCATCGGCAGTCAAGACCCTTCTCCCAGGGCTGCTTGCGAATCGCAGAATCCTAGGCAGAGCATCTGGCGGAATAGAGAAGACAAACCCCAGGACCTAGGCCAGTCTGATGGAGGAGACATGGTGCCTGTCCTCAAGGATCTTGAAGATAGATGGGAAGAACAGAGCACAAATGTACACATAATACAAACATTAAATACTTGCAGTTATAGCTATGATTTATTGTCTTATTACATACCAGGTAATACATTCAGTGCTTTATCCATGTTAACCCATTTAATCATTAGCACTATTTTATAGATGAGAAAACTCATCTCTTGAACCATTTTCCCCAAATCGCCAAATTCTTAGTTTGGGAGAGATGAGATTTGAACCTGGAAGTCTGATTCTGGTGCTCTTAGCCACTGCCCCTCCAAGAAATGGTTGCTGTGAATTCAAACAGAATAACTTTAAGGAGACAAATTTTAGCACTTTTATTGTTCTCAAAATATTTGCAGAGAACAGAATCCAGTCTTGAAACTAGAATCATCTACAAATATAAGGGAAGGATTGAACTGTACACTTTTTACACAGAAGAAAAGGGCTAATTATTTTTTTTATATTTCTTCTAAACACCCTAAGATTACCCTGACTTCGCAAAGACATACATGGCTTTCAACGTTGAAGGGGGTAAGTGACCGAAGCCCAGGCTGTCAAAGAAGAGATGGTGCTGATGGAGAGAGGAGGGCGCCACCTACTGGAATAGTAGATGGATACATTATCTTCCTCAGGCTGCCCTTGCGTGACTAGACTGATCAACGTAGTGCGTTCTTTAAAGCAGGGTTAAAAGGTCCTATCTCTCATCATTTAGAGATTAGTGAGATCAGACAAGGGGGGAAAATCCTCCCCTTGGGCTTTAGATTGCACCGCTAACTTCCATTGCAAGTTACACTGGAAAGTCTTTGCTCGTAATGGAAAATGTGATAGAGCAGAAACCACTCTCAGGCAAAAAAAAAAAAACCTCAGGGGCCTGAGCACATAGCATGCTCCCTTGCTCACTAAGTAGGTCCTGCACTGAGCAATAAACACATGAATATCTGTGAATTTTCTGTATTTAATTTCTCGACCTAGTGATACGCAGTCTCTGTGCTTTCATCACATAACCTTCACCATAGCTCTGCCTGTCAGTGTGCTGATCACACCACAGGATAGGCAGGGAGTGTGTGTGTGTGTGTGTGTGTGTGTGTGTGTGTGTGTGTGTGTTTCTCCCAGAACTGATGTAATTTAAAACAAAAAGACTTCTTTGCCAAAGACTCTTTCTCCAAAGATACATCTATAAACACACCACAGGTCATTCACCAGTTCATCTACCGAAGGACATCTTGGTTGCTTCCATGTTCTGGCAATTATAAATAGAAGCTGCTGTAAAATTTCGTGTGCAGGTTTTCGTGTGGACATGCACCCCCTATGTATGTGCACACAGCAACTGCACTTTTAGCTTAGGAGCTCAAGAAAGACCGTGGTTTTTGTTCTTTGTCCCACTTGCTTCACTCTATTCTTATTTATTAATGTATAGGCTCAACACCCATTTGAAAAAAAAATCAGACTATTCCTGATTGGTACTCCTGAAGCTATATACTATATTCTGTATTTGTTCTGGGGGTTCCCCACTCAATACATACACTCACCCCTCCCACTCTCTTTTAATGGTTTGATTGTCTGATCGTCAGCCTTTTTGTTGGACAAATGAGATTTTTATTGTTTCAAAATTGGACCTGCTGTCTTCATTTATACTGCTTGGCTAAATGCAGAGTCTGTCCATTTTGAGTTCCTTTATTAAGATTTGCACGTCAATTGCCATTAATGCTTGGAAAACATTTTAACATATTAATTCTGCATAGTCATTGTAAGGCATTAAAATATAGATTTATTTTTTTTAATATATTTTATTGATTATGCTATTACAGTTGTCCCATTTTCCCCTTTCTTTCCCTCCACCCCTACACCCCCGATTCCCTGCCCTTTAGTTTTTGTCCATAGGTCATACATATAAGTTCTTTGTCTTCTACATTTTTTATACTATTCTTAACCTCCCCCTGTCTGTTTTCTACCTACCATTTATGCTACTTATTCTCTCCACCTTTTCCCCCTCTCTACCCCTACCACTCCCCTGTTGATATCCCTCCATGCCTTATATAAATACCTTTAACATTTCATATAATAAAGGCTGGGTGATGATGAACTCCTTGAATTTGACCTTATCTGAGAAGCACTTTATCTGCCCTTCCATTCTAAATGAAAGTTTTGCTGGATAGAGTATTCTTGGATGTAGGTCCTTGCCTTTCATGACTTGGACTACTTCTCTCCAGCCCCTTCTTGCCTGCAAGGTCTCTTTTGAGAAATCAGCTGACAGTCTTATGGGAATTCCTTTGTAGGTAACTGTCTCCTTTTCTCTTGCTGCTTCTAAGATTCTCTCTTTTTTTAAATATTTTATTTATTTATTTTCAGAGAGAGGAGAAGGGAGAGAAAGAGCAATGTATGGTTGCCTCTCACATGGCCCTCACTGGGGACCTGGTCCGCAACCAAGGCATATGCCCCGACTGGGAATCAAACCGGGACTCTCTGGTTCCCAGCCCGCACTCAATCCACTGAGCTACACCAGCCGGGCATCTCTCCTTATTTTTAGTCTTGGGTAATGTAATTATGATGTGCCTTGGTGTGTTCCTCTTTGGGTCCAACTTCTTTGGGACTCTCTGAGCTTCCTGGACTTCCTGAAAATCTATTTCCTTCACCAGCTTGGGGAAGTTCTCCTTCATTATTTGTTCCAATAAGTTTTCAATCCCTTGGTCTTCCTCTTCTCCTTCTGGCACCCCTATGACTTGGATGTTGGGACGTTTAAAGATATCCTGGAGGTTCCTAAGCCTCTCCTCAGTTTTTCAAATTCTTATTTCTTCATTCTTTTCTGGTGGATGTTTTTTTCTTTCTGCTGGTCTACTCCATTGATTTCAGTCCCAGTTTCCTTCTCATCTCTATTGGTTCCCTGCATATTTCCCCTCATTTCCTTTATATTATCCTTCATTTGTTCAAGTAATTACAACAATCTTTCTTCGAATCCTGTGAGCATCCTGATTACCAATGCTTTGAACTGTGCATCTGATAGGTTGGCTATCTCTTTGTCACTTAGTTGTATTTTTTCTGGAGCTTTGATGTGTTCTTTCATTTGGGCCATTTTTTTCCTCTGTGCACTTGTTACTTTAAGGGGCGGAGCCTTAGGTGTTCACTGGGGCAGGGTAACTCACGTCGTTGTGTTGTGACGCTGTCTGTGGGGGCGGGGCCTGAGAGAACAATGGAGCCTGCTCTGCTCTCCGCACTTCCCCAGCTACCCACAGGCAAGTTGGGCCCCTCTCTGCTGGCTCCAGGGTGAGTGGACAGGCCTGCACAGTTCCAAGTCTCTGTGGGTCTCTCCAACGAACTCTCCTATGAGGCCGGGAGTTCCTCCCACTGCCACCTCAACCCCCACAGGTGTTTTTAATCAGTGGTTTGAGGCTTTATTTCCCTGCGTTTGTGGGTCACGCGGTCTGTTCCACTCCCCAGCTTTTCCTCCCGGTGTATCTGCGCGAGAATGAGGGACTGCCCAGTCCACCAGTCTCAGCCCCGGTTTCGCCGAGTGCGCCTGCCGCGTTTTGGCCAGGCGCGCCCACCACGGGCCCCCCCCCGGGCAGCTGGAGTGTTGCTGGTACCGCTCCACAAACTGCATCTTGCCACGCGCTCTCCACCCAGCTCCGCCCCACTTACCGGTCTGGATGAACGTGTCTTCTTTAACTCCTTGGTTGTCGGACTTCCACTCAGTTCAGTTTTCTGTCAGATCTGGCTGTTTTTGTTTTTTAAATTGTTGTTTTTCCTCTTTTGGTTGTGCGAGGAGGCACAGTGTGTCTACCTACGCCTCTGTCTTGGCCGGAAGTCAGATTTAAAGGTTATTATTTGGCCTTACAAACCATGAAGTAAGATTTGATTGACACAATTTGGTTTTGTTAGACTTTGTAATACACTGGTACCAAGGAAGACTGTTTTTTGGTATTTCTTCTTTTTGAGAATGGCGCCTACTCCATATGGAGAGATATTAAACAATGATCTTGTAACTCTGGTTAGCTACACCCCTCCCTTTCACAGAAAACACGACAGAAGGAAAAGCAGAAGCTCAAGAAGAGCTTAGCCTGGAAAAAACAACTGACAAAGTTCAAATGTCTTTGACACCAACACACCTCAGGATTCCACAGCCTTGCCCCTCTGCCCCCCAAATCCCCCATTTGATCTTCCACAGGCACGGCGAGGGTCTCTCATGGGATGTATCAGTTGGGGCTGTTGCATCCACTGCACATGCTTTGCTTCATACTTTTTCTTTTTCCTTTTTAAACAACTTTACTGTTCTACTTTCAATACCACAAAATTCACCCAGTCAATGAATTTTAGTGAATGTATATGACCATAGCCACAGTGAAATGCTAGAACAAATCCATCTCCCCTTCTACCCTTCTGCAGCCAACCCCCACTCCCAGCCCTTAACTCAGGCAAGAGAGGATCTGCTTTCTGTTTCTATGGCTTTGCATTTTCTGAAATTTTTATGTAAATAAATACATAATATTTTGTGTTAGTATAATGTTTCTGAGGTTCATTCATTTTGTTGCATATATCAGTACTCTTCTTTTCATTGTTGCATAGTATGCCATTGTATGGATGCACTGCATTTTGTTTATCCACTTACCACCTAAGAGACATTTGGATTATTTCCAGTCTCAAGCTGTTATCAATAATACTGATACGAACATTTGCATACAAGTTTTTGTGTGGACATACATTTTCATTTTTATTTAGGTCGATACCTAGGAACAAAATTACTGGGTCTTATTGTCCCTGTACATTTTAATCTGTTAGGAATTGTCCGTTTTCCAGAGGGGCTGTCTCACTGTATCATGTTACATTTCTACCAGCCTTACGAGAGGGTTCCAGTTTCTTCAAAGCCCTGACAACAGTTGGTATTGCCAGTCTTTCAAAATAGTAGACATTCTTGCCCTGGCTAGCTGGTTCAGTTGACTGGGGCGTTGTCCCGTGCACCAAAAACGTTGTAGGTTCAATCCCTGTTTGGGGTGTGTACAGAGGAACTGATTGATGGGGCGTTTCTCCCTCACATTGATGTTTCTCTCTCTCTGAAATCAATTTTCAAAAAATCCTTGGGTGAAGATTAAAAAGCATTTAAAATACTAGTCAGTCTAGTGGATGTTATAAGTACTTCATTGTGGTTTTACCTTGCATTTCCCTTATGATAAATGATGTGACATCTTTCCATACATTCGCCATTTGCATATCTTCTTTGGCAAATGTCTATCCAAATCTTCTGTATACTTAATTTTTTTGTCCTCTTATTATTGACTTAAGAGTTCTTGAGTTCTAAGAGTTCATTATATATTCGGGATACAAATTGTATATCAGATATATGTTTTGCAAATATTTTCTCCTGGTCAATGACTTGCCTTTTTATTTTTTTGTTGAATCTTTTGAAAAGATTGCTTAAAATTGTGATGGAATCCAATTTATCCATTTTTTTCTACTATGGGTCAACTTTTGGTGACTTTTTCCCATATTTTCTTCTAGAAGTTTGTAGTTTTAGTTCTTACATCTAGGCCTGTGAACCATTTCAATTTTGGTGCATGGTATGAAGTCGGGAGTTTTAAAAATACAGATATGTTCTTTCTGCTATTAAATTACTCTGTCACTTTCATTGAAAGTCAAATGACTATATATGTGTGAATATATTTCCGCACTCTATTCAGTTCCAATGATCTATATGTCTATCCTTAAACCAATACCACACTGCCTTTATTACTGCTGCCTTATAACTAGTATGTGAATGTTAGTGTAAGTCATGCAGTTTTGCAAAAGAACAAAATTGGGTTCTTCTTTTGCAAAATTGTTCTGTTTAGTCTTGGTTTCAGGTTGGTGCTTGTCTTTGTAGACAGAGTTTTATTGACACAGCCACGCCTGTTCGTGAATGACACTGGCAAAGATGAACAGTTGTGACAGAGACGGTGTGGACTAGAGACTAAACAATGACTGCCTTGTTGTTCACAGGAAAAGTGCGCTGGCTCCTGGTCTAAGTCCTTTGCATGACCATGTAAGTTTCAGAATTAGCTTCTCAATTTGTACGAAACAAGCTGGTTAACACATTGCGTACCACATAGAAATCTCTAAGACATATGCCAGGGACCGCAAATTTTTGGGCAAACTTGAAGACGAAGACTATTCGGATGACCAAAATACAATGTAACTGCAATGCTTTATGGGTTCGTGCAATTATATAGTTTTTCGTATATTGACCTGCACGGTTTCCACGAATGAGATCACTTCATTCGATGTGCACAAGACAGTGTGTTGACATCTAAGGTCCATAACAGATGGCACGTGAAACACGAGAAAACTCGTGAGCAGTCCTTAAGTTGTTAAGATTTTGGTAGGGATTGGGGTGAATTTATAAATCAATTTGAGGAGAACTGCCATCTTGACAATATGAAGTCTTCCAGTCGATGGACAGATACAGCCCTTCATTTATTTAGGTCGACTTCAATTTGTCTCAGTCATATTTTATGCATTTCAATGAACAAGTCTGTCATGTTTTTGTTAAATGTATTCCCAAATATTTTATTCTTTTTGGTACAATTGCAATGAAGTTGTTTTTTTAATTTTATTTTCAGATCATTCATCACCGCTACATAACAATACAACGGACTTTATATTGATCTTGTATATACTGTGACCTTCTTAAACTCATATTAGTTCTAGTATTTTTTTACATGCAAGATCATGTCATCTAAAATAAAGACAATTTTTGTTCTTCCTTTCCAATCTGTACTTCTTTATTTTTCTTTCCTTGTGGCTTTGGCTAAGAGTCTCCAGTAAAATGCTACATGACAGTAGTAAGAAGAGACATCCCTATGTTGGTCCCAGTCCAGGGGGAAAGCATTCAGTTAAGTACAACATAACTTACAGGTTTCTTGTGGATGCCCTATATCACGTTGAGGAAATTCCTTTATATTTCTAGTTTCCTGAGAGTTTTATCATGAATGGGTGTTGGATTTTGTCAACTGTCTTTTCTGTGTCATTGACACGATCATATGCCCCCCCCCTTTATTTTATTAACATGATTTATTGCACTGATTCTCAGCTGGGGGTGTTACTGCATGAGTGACACTTGGTAACGGCTGGAGACACTTTTGATTGTCACATTGGGGGTGGGGGGAGAGGGTGCTACTTGTGTCTGCTATACATCTTATAATGAGCAACAAAGAATATCTAGCCCAACGTGTCAACAGTGGTGGGGCCGAGAAAGCCCTGGTATTACCTTCATTGATTTTTTTTTAAAGATTTTATTTATTTTTAGAGAGAGGGAAGGGAGGGAGACAGAGAGGGAAACAGCAATGTATGGTTGGCTCTCACATGGCCCTCACTGGGGACCTGGCCTACAACCCAGGCATGTGCCTTGACTGGGAATCGAACTGGCGACCCTTTGGTTCCCAGCCCGTGCTCAATCCACTGAGCTACACCAGCCAGGGTCATTGATTTTTGAATGTTACACCAAACTTGCATTCCTGGGATAAACACTACTAGGTTATGTTGTGCAATTCTTTTTTGGATGTTGCTGGATTTTATTTGTTAATATTTTGTTAAGGATTATTTTTATCTCTGTTTATTAGGGATATGTCTGAACTTTTCTTGTCTTCAATAATAATGCTCTTATAGAATGAGTAGGGAAGTGTTCTTTCCTCCTGCTTTTTTCTGAAAGACTGTGTATAGGTTTTGTATTATTTCTTGAAGAGTTGAAAGAATTTTTACCAGTAAAGCTATCTGGGCTAATGCTTTTCTGTGTGCAAAGATTTTAAGTTACAAGTTCAATTTCTTTACTTGATTTAAACTTTCTCTTTCCTTTTGGGTAAGTTTTGGTAAGAATTTTTTCATTTCATACACATTTCAAAATTTGTTGGCATTAACATGTTTGTAATATTCCCTTACAAATTTTTAATTTCTGTGGGTTATCTAGTGATGACCCCTATTCCAGTCTAGATTTTAATAATTTACATTTTTTCTTGATCTAACAAATTTTCTATCTAAGAAAATTGAAATTTTGTTAATCTCTTCAAGAAGTACTGTCTTCAGGGATTTTTATCCATTGTTTTCTTATCTTTTTCACTATTTCAATTCTATTCTTGATTCCCTCTCTTCTGTTTACCTTAAGTTGGATTTATTTCTTTCTTGCTTTTAAAGAAGAAAGCTTAGATGACAGATTTTTATTGTTCTTCCAATCTAATGTCTAAAGCTGTAAATTTCCTTCTAGCCATAGCTTTGCTGCATCCAATGGCTTTTCATATACTGTTTTCACCTGTATATTCAGTTCAAGATATTTTCTAATTTCTTTTGTAATTTTTTGACCCACAGCATATTTATAAATGTGTGAACTTACAAGTATCTGAGAATTTTCCAGATTTCTGTTGACTTCTAATACCATTGTACTCAGAGAACATACTTTGGATGACTTGAATCCTTTTCCACTCATTAAACCTTGTTTCTGGAACAGATTAGGGTCTATCTTGGAAACAGTTCATGTGTACATAAAAAGATGTTTATTCTACTGTTGGTAGGTGGAATGATTTAAAATTTTCAAGTAGGTAAATGTACTTGAACAGTGTTCAAGTCTTCTGTATTCCTATTTATGATTTTCATATTCTATCAACTGTTTAGAGATGAGTATTAAAATCACAGATTTTAATGGCAGATTTGCCTATTTCTTTTTGCAGTTCTATCAGGGATCCTTGTGAATTGGAACTTTCAAATAACCATCTTTGATAATATTCTTTGCTTTGAAATCTTTGACATTAATATAGTTACTCCAAATTTGTTAAGATGGTATATATTATTCCGTATATTAGTTTTTCTATTGCTGCATATCAAATTACCCCCAAACTTAATCCAAACAACACTCATCACTTCACAGTTTCTGTATGAAATAAGTGAGGTGGTAAGGGACAAATACCATATGATCTCACCTTTAACTGGAACATAATCAACAAAAGAAAAAAAGCAAGCAAAATATAACCAGAGACATTGAAATTAAGAACAATTTAACAATAGCCAGAGGGGAGGGGGGAGGAGACTGTGGGGAGAAGTCAAACCCTTTTACTACTATAAAGGACACATGGACAAAACCAAGGGGGAGGAGGGTGGAAGTAAAGGAGGGAGGTGCGTTTGAATGGGGTGGGGCAGAGGGGAAGGGAGAAAATGCAGACAACTGTAAATGAACAATAAAGTAATTAAAAAAATAATAAAAGAAATCTGAGCATAGCTTAACTGAGCTTTCTGGAGCATGGTCTCTCATATAGGCTGCAGTCAAGGTGTTGGCTGGCTCTAGTCATCTGAAGGCCCAAATGGGGAAGGACTCATTTCCAATCACACCTAGCTGCCGGCAGGACTGAGTTCCTGGCAGGGTGTTATTCTAAGGACATGGGTGCTTCACTGGTTTGGTAGGGGGCTGGCCTCTGGCCTTTGCTACATGGACCTCTCCAATATGGCAGCTTGTTTCATCAGGCATGCAGGCAAAGAAGGCAACAGGAAGTCTACCAACAAGACGCAAGTAACAATACTTTAACCTAATCAGACATCCCATCACCTTGGCTGTATTCTATTGGGCAGAAGCCAGTCACTAAGTCCAGTCCACACACAAGGGCATGAATATACCAGAAAGCAGGAATTCTTGGGGCTGCCCCATATATCCACCTCCAATCTGACTTTATTATGGGATCCTTCTGAAAATGTCAGTGTTTTTCTGCTCTTTCACCTTTATGAAGTTGGGAGGTTCCTTAATTCTGAGTTTTTTTCCCCTAATTTTGTTTCCATCTGCTGGTGGCACAATTCCTATTTTCCAGCGCTGGTAAGGACTATTTTGTTTCTCGCATTTCTTGTCATTTTTTTGGTAGGGTAGAAAACTCTCTCAGTGGAGCTGGAAGAGTGATTGTGATAGAGGGAGAACTCTTGTATATATAAGCCACGTGATAAGCCCCTCAATAATTATGATTATTTTCAAACTTTTGGGTAGGGCACAGCAAGCAGGTGAACAAAACAGGTTTCTTTGGGAATACAGGTCTCTGGAAGCCAAATTCTGCTAATCACAGCTGTTCTGGGCAGTAAGCTAGATAGCATTCAGGGAGACTGACCTTTACGCTGTTCACACTGTGAGGACTGCCCCAGACCTCTCCACTTTACATTCCCAGCATCTTTTCCTCAGACACTCTGCTCACCTAAATTCCCTCCTCAGGATTTTAAAATTTAAGTCACCACGTTGTAAAGACGCATTCCCTTATCAATAGACAATAGTTTGCTTTAAATCTGATCACTTGAAAACATCTCAGTCCAAAAGTAACTTCTGGTCTTCACTGTTTTTCTCTTAAGTACACAGGACTTCTGAGAGAGAACGTCAAATAAGGCCTCATGGTTTTTTAGATACAAACTCACGCATCTAGGTCGTTCCTTTTGAAGTTTTACTGCTGGACTCTATTGCTACTAAAATCTAGTGCTGAGGAATAGTCCACTAAGGCAGTGAAAGTTATGATAAAGATTTAAATTGGTGGGGTTACATGTGGCCTACTTTTTCTAAGAGGAAGCTGCTTATGTATTCCCATAAATGCTGTCAGAAAATGAGGTAGTTTCTTGTACACATTTTATAATACAGTACGGTTCCTCAAACTTCATTCTTGGATTTTTCCTGTATTCACCCACTGATACCTTCTTATGATAATCTACAACAGATGTCTAAAGTAAAGAAAAAACTAATATATGTTTCTTTTTCTTACATTTCCTGCAATCAGAATGTGTTCATCATTCATTTTGGGGAAGCACAAAGAGAAAGGGATGTTTGCAAGTGATCAGATTTAAAGGAAACTATTGTCTATTGATAAGGGAATGAAGTCTTTACAATGTGGTGACTTAAAAATTTAAAAATCCTGAAGCTGGAATTTGGGTGAGCAGAGTATCTAAGAAAAGATGCTGGTCCTGCTTTGAGTTCTAAGTCTGATTATTATTCTCTTTGAGGAGACCCTGATAAGTGATAAGACCGCATTGTTAAGTGATTGGCAGTTATCAACATTTATGGATAACATACTCTTTTGATAGCAGGAAGAAACATTAAAATAATACAACATATTTAATAACTAAACTTGGCACTGTAACCAAAGTATCTGCAACATTTTTAATATTCTTTAAAGTCTTTACATATTTTTGCTTGTTACCTATACCTATTCCTATTAAAACAGAATCTTATATTCTTTCATCTTTATTTTATACATTATAGTTTACTCACTTAATTGTAGGATTAAGAAAAATATTTGATTATAACTTACCTTTAACCTTTAAACTCCATACATGGAATTAAATTATAGAAAAATATTTTTTCATTAGTTACCAGATGTATCAATAGTGTGATTTATTTTGAGTTATGTAATGAAAAAAATACTTGGGTGTAGATTTTTCAAAAATGAAAATTAACCTTCAATTAATAAAGTGGTCATTAAAAGATTTCTAAGTTTTGCTTTTTTTTTTTTTTATAAAAAATTCAGTATTTAGTATTTCACAGTGAAGAGGTCCTAAATTCTGCATACAACATGAAATTATATAAAAATAGAAGACATAGACATCTTTAACTCTTTAATCCTTTGATTAAGCAGCAAGCATATCACTCTTCCAGGCCAAACACTGCTTAAAGAAAAAAGAAAATTAATGGCGTGCAAAATATTTACAAAATATGCAAAGCACACAATAAAGACATCTCACTATATACATGTGTCATATTACTACGGAAGCTAAGATTTTTCTACTGTGTGCTCTAGTGTACGTAAATCAAATTACAGCACAACCCTCAGATACAGCACCCTGTCTCACGGCTGGGAGAGAATAGATTTTAAGTGAATCACAATATACGTAACAGCTGGACAGACGCTGGTGCTGACCGACTTGACCGACATATGCCACATACTGTGTACTGAAGGCCTACTGACGAGACAAGACAATAAAAGCTGTACAGTGTGCACATATGCAAGACGACCTAAGCACTTCAAAAAAAGGCTTTAGATATTTTCTTTAGATATTTTGTCCCCCATGACTCTTAAAAGTAAAAATAAGTATAAATTCTTGAATAGTAAGTATTTTAAGTTAGATTTTATCTGGTTACAATCCAGGGGCAGGAACTATTTAAGATGATCCAATGAGAATGGTAAGACACATCCTGGAAAAAGTTTTAGATTGTGCCAAAATGTAATGTTCTTAATGGAAAGAAGTGTCAAAATTAAAACTAATCAATGGATTTAAGTTTATAGCTCTTTAAGGCTTTAGAGCCAATGGTAGGGACTATTTTCCCAATAATTTGGGAATATTTACCTCTCAAAATATAAATTAGGCCATTAGACGTGGACTACTTTGTGAAGTGGTCCTATGTGTGATAAGAATGTGAGTGTGCAAACATTTAGCCTTACGTTCCACTAGTATAGCCATCTGAGTGATCTGTCCCTTTGCACAAGTCATGATTCCATTATGAAATCACTGTATCAAAAATATTAGTAACACATTGTTGAAATACAATCACTTGTAAAATATTCTTTGTAGGTGCCTAATGATTATGTGTTGAATTAAGACTTGAAATTTTTTTGTTTCTCTATAAAAAGGGATCTCAGCATTTAAAGTTAACAGCACAGTTGTGACAATATACCAATACATCTTTAGATAACACAGAACAAATTCTTAAATTTATTTTATAAAATAATGATGATTTTACCTTAAACCAAACTCAGCCATATAGGTTGGCTGCAAGAAATACACAAATGTACCCAAATAGTACAATAGATTATTCAAGAAATCATCATTTATATTTAATGCAGACCATATTAATAAGGGCAATTTTAAGTTCAGAGCCTAAACACAAAAAGGGTATTGTAATAAATGCTTCCATTACTACTATCTCCACATAACTGACAAAATATAATTCTCTTCTGAAGTCCCCAGATGTAGGTAACTACTAGTTAAAAGCAGATAGCATTTAGAAACATTAAAAAAAATCAAAATTAACTTCATTTTCAAGGAACTTAAAGACACTGTACTGTACTTTAACAAATTAAGTCCTCATTCATATGGAAAATTATTATCTGATCCTCTTATTACTGACAGATGACGGGTCAACGACCTTTAAGCAAGGACTTTGCACTAGGACCCTAAGCTCTATTTTACATGGTTAGTAGGTTCAGTACATTCTTTGTGGTATCATATAATTGCTTTGCAATTGATTAAATTGCTTTCTTTGAAAGGAATATATTAACATTCCTTTAGAAAAAAAAGCAAGATTTCTTTTTGAAAAAAGGGATACGCAGCTATAATTTCTTAAATATGCATTAAATGAACATATGCCAAAATCTGAGATGCAGGCTATTTATTCTTGCACTCCTAACATAGGAAAATGTTAAAATTAAATTAAAGAAAAAAGAAAAAATGTCAAACATCCTTAAGAAACTTAAGGAGTTTCCACAATTCCTAAGTCAATATTCCTCTACTAAGAGCCTTGACTATGAAGAGGCAAGAATATAAAGAAATCTCAATAAATACAGTAAAAACAAAAGAACCCTTGGTATATAGAACATTTAATCCTTTTTTTCTTCCTTATATGAGATCATGTTGCTGAACATACACTCTAGGAAGGAGGCTAACTGTAGGCTCTTTCTTATGTAACACCTCAGTTGCATGAACTAAAAATCTTAGACACCATCCACTATGCTAGCCCACTGCCACAGAACTAGTTTGCAGCCTCAGTATCTAGGAAGGATTAGTCTTTCCTCTTTTGCATCGGTCAGATGAGCATTGGTATAATGGTGGGGGTGAAAAGTTACTGCAGCTCTGTCCAATTTAATTTTAGTGTAGTGAGGACTGTGAATCTGTCTGAATTCCGATAAGTGATGGAGGCTGCTGACCACCAACCGTGGACAACACTGGTCTTGGGTTTAGACGGGGTGGCATAGAATTAGCAGGGCGAATGAGAGGTGGTGGAGGCTGATTTAAAGTTGGCCGGGGCTGGATGAACCGAGCCTGCTGCTGGAGTGGAGGAGGCTGCCGGTGAAGAGCAGGGGCAGCAGGCAGTGTTGGACGAAGAAGTGGTGGAGGCTGGTTCAGAGTGGCAATGGGGGCTGTTGGTGTTGGAGTGGATGATGGGGCAGGAGGTGATGGACCCAGAGTCCGAGGAGCCTGTGGGGTCTGTGCCTAGAGGTGAGGAAACAAAAATACATGTATGAGATTGATAGTTCCTAATGAACTTTATACAATATAGTTTGGGCTGTCACAGGAAAAACAAAACAAATCAAAACAAAACAAAAACATAACACCGGTACTTTTTGGAAGCACAAGCTTCTTTTATTTTAAACAAAACAAAACAAAAAACCAAAAAAGCAATGAAGCTACCAAACAGGCATCTTTATTAGTAAACAGCTTTACACTGGAAATAAAAATAAGACTATGAAAGAACAATACACTCTCCATTCTTCCAGGATCAGAACTTAGCATGTCATTATGACTTAAAGAGTCACGAGAGATGCACCACTGAGTAAGTGTATTGTCAACCTTTCATGCTCATTTAGCTAGCCCTCTGACAAATTAGCCTTACAGAGTACCACACAAAATGGTGATTCCTCGACTCATATTAGCTCAAATTCCATACACAAACACACCTCCTCTTCTTCATCAGTGCTCTTCCCTGATGGCACATTAGAAGCACTTTTTGTCTCCTCCCCTAAAGTAGAAGCATCACCATTAGAAGCCTGGGTTCCTTGTTCTGCTTCCCACTCCTGCAATACCTCCTCTAAGTTAAACCGACGCCTGTAGTTTACAAAGAAGTTCTTCACTTGGCCAACAGTCTTGTTGCCAATTACATCTGCAATAGCTTGAAAATCTTTACCATATTTGCGGACACCTGGAAGGCAAAGTAAATAATACACCTGGTGAAGGATCAATAAGGATTGCTGTGTGTACTATACATCATGCACACACAAAAGATACCAGCAATGAAAATCCTTTCTGATAAACTCTGCTCATTTCTCAATTCTGAGATAGAGGCTAAGATATCAGGGTCCCAGATGAAAACACTCAATTATGTCATTTCATCGAGCCAGCTACTTGCCTTCAACTGAACAATCAGAAACTTACCATTTTTTACATACTCAGTTATTTTCTCCAATCCTCTCTTGAACTCTCAAATACAGTCCATTTATTGTAAAGCATTGAATTCTTTGTTCCATCCTCAATTCCACATTCATTTATTTCCCTAGTAGCCAGTCACCTAAATTTGAGCAACACCGTTTGTAAACAAAACAGGATGGGAAGAGCCATCTCTTTTATCCCCTCAATGGACTGAGTGAGTAGTCTTAGGGTTCCCCCATTTAAAAAAAGCATAATTTTGGTCTTAATACCAACTTCAGTATGATTACTTGCTTTCTCACCAGGGTACCAAAAAGTAGAAATCAGGTAAGAATTAAAGAGAATTATCACAATCTGATGAACAAAAAAGGGAGAGTATTTTTCACAGTTAGTTAAATTTTAACTCATCTGAAGACCATGTATATGAAGGAGTCCTAGCTATGCTTTGTAGAATTAAGAATGAAGTTGCAGTAGTGACTACTTACAGAGCATTTATGCTTCTCATCACTACCTTAAATTTAAGGACGGTACATTCAGTTATTTGAGAACCTAAATTTTAATTATGCAAATTTTATGACAATGAATATTTAATTTATGAACTTGAGATAGTCAATTATGCTACAGAATTAAAAAATGACTTTATATAATCAGATGGCTAATCATTTACTCTTAAGGGAATTCTAAAAGAAGTTCACGTATACAGTCACAGATGAGAGAATAATATAAGAATATTTTAAGACCCCAGCAGACATGCTAGATTTGGTATTACCCAACTATCTTAAAGCATCATTATGATATAACATAATTTTTGTTTTTAAACCCTGCCCTTATTTGATTATCTAATAGAACTTGGGAATAAGTATCTCTCACTACATTCAACTAGCTAGGCTTGACTTAGAGCATTTGGCAGGAGGAAGTGGGGGTAGTCTGACATTATTAAGCTATAACCACATCTCATTTTTAATACAGAGTTTACATATGGGTATGCAAACTACACTCCTCCACTTAATTCTCAAAGGAACAGGACAGACATATGCATGACAACATATTAATAATATGTAAACACTGTTTACAATATTTTAGCAATGTAAATTAATTCATATTAAAATCCATGAGCTAATTTCCAGTTTTAACTTCACTCTGAGTATAAATTCTAATGGTGACTAGGTTCCACTGAAGGTTTATTTAGCAATAAAAATTCAAGGTTATTTAATATTAGGAATTATTGCTATATATTTAAGTACTTCTCTACTACACATACTTTGGAAAATAGCAACTCATTTGAGATCACTGCACTGAAAAATAGCTACGGATTAGAAATCAAATGCAGTGTTCCACCAGTACCCTAATTTTCATAAAAGATATTTAATTTACATTCCAGAAGTGACCAAACTTACTGAATATATGAGTTTAGAAATGAAAACCTTAAATTAATCTGGGATTAGATCTTCTGTATTCCTAGTAAGAAATCTTCATTAAGACTAAATCTGACTCCAAATCTGAAGATATTACAACCCTAAGAACACCTATTTGTTTAGCAAAATATATTCCAAAACCTACCAATAAGTTGTTTCCACATAGGTTCCTTTATATAACTGTCCTGGCTTCTTCTGACTCTATCCTTTTTCACCTCCCACTTTATTTTCTCTTGCTCAGTGGACTTTACCTTCTCACAATATTGCTGCATTTCCAGAATACAAATCACCAAACAAAAGTTATTTCCTATAGGAGCTTTAGTTTTCCTAGACACTTTGGATGTCAAGAACTTTTTCCAAGTCACCTAGGTATGTTTATTACTAACTCATGAATGATGGCCTTATATTAACTACTTTGCAAAAAGTTAAGGCTCAGACCACACTGCAGACTTCTGCATTCTAGCTAAGGACCCCAAATCATGTCCTGAGGACAAATGAGCCCAGATATTAATGCTCCTCAGTCTGCAGGATGCCTGGGCAGGATCTGGGCATGAGCCAGAGCTCCTTGGCAGTCATCCCTGAACAGCAGCAGCCTCATCTGTTTGTCCTAGTGTGTTGCAGCGAATTTCATAGTTTTGTTTGCCACAATGTGAAAGGTTGGGAAGTACTGTCCTATGGAATACACAGCAGCACCAGCACTGGTATAATGCTGAGTATATAGGAAGTGCCCAGGAACTATGACGGACTTTTCTTCCCTGTAAGGCTTCATTCTATTTTTCTTCCCCAAACCACAAGAGTCACATATGGCTGACTTCTTTATCACCTTCACACTCCCATAGCATTGCTCAACAGCATATTTTGGTTATAAGGTGGAATTCTTAAGCTCTACAGTCTAGACAATATCTGATTACTAGGCACATATATTCTAAAACACCAATTAAAGACTTCATGGAACTGCTCCTTTTGAAAAATCCCCAGTGAGGCTTCTGGAGGACAACCTAGCAGGGATACCAATGCTGAGCAGCTAACTGTCATAGCGACATAAGGCACCAGAGCACCTTTAATTCTAATTTGTACCTGGAGGAAGGCTGGTCCACTCTTTTTTCAGTTTATAATAAAGAAGGCCACCTGACTGCTTTATCAGCAAGGAAATGAAATACAGTGATTAAGTCTTCCTCTCTCTCTGAAGATGTAAAAGGCTTAGGTCCATTTGAACCATGGTTTAAATTAAACTTCTCACCTTCAGGGCCAGAGGCCAGTTTTCAAAGGTCAGCGGTATAAAACTTTAAAGAATCCTGGAAGAGGTAAATTATAAATGCCACAGGAAAATAAAAAAAATTTTTTTCACTCAAATAGCTAAATTTCATTTGAAAGTTAAAAGGAAACAACTTGGCCTCCTATCTGGCAGATGATACCTTATAATCTTTAATATATACTTTTAAAATTTGTTTGGGAATTAACATAAAAATAAAACTCATTAGGATACCGTGTTATCATTATACTTTATGAAAGTTCCAATCAGTATTCTATACTATCCAACAATAAAACAGACATTGATATTTTTTGAACTTTGGCTAGTAAGACAGCAACTTCAGAAGCATCTGTAATACGGTGCTGCCTACCTCTGGATGTGGAATTATAGACTGTTTTTTTTTTAATATAGAAAAGATAACATGAACCTGTTTTTGGTATATTTAAAAAGTTATTTTTAAAACTTTATTTTGGACTACAAAGAAAAAAGAGCTAAAATGTTACAGTGCAAGCTGCTTCTGGGCAGTGAAATTTTGGAAGATATTCTTTCCTGTTTCTTATAGCAAAACTTCTTAAACTGAGTAAGTACTTAGTACAATTAGGAAATATTAATTTTTAAAAATATTATTTTGAAATAAAAACACAGTAACATCTAGAAACTCCAAGGGTGTGGTTCTTTCCTATCAATAAGAGATTAATTTTTAAACTCAAATTAATGAACACATTACTTTCTATGTCCTATAAATCTCTTCAAGAATTTGTATTAAAGAAGGTAAAAAAGACAGTAATAGCAATGGGACAGTGATTGGTCCATCTAGGCCAGTGCTAAAAGTCCAAATCATGTATTCTCTTTCCAATGTCTAGCCTTTCTCTTCTGAGTCTTATGCTCCCATCTTCCTTAGCTGTAAGTTAAAGTCCATCATAAAAATGCTCAGAATTTTGAATCATTAATTATCTGAAGCAAATGCATCATAGGGCTGACAATTGTACTTTTGGACCTCCATTCTTACGGTATCCATTATAACAGAAGAAACTCTAAAGTACATGGTTGCCTTTCAGATGGGAAGATGCGAATCTCCTATCTCCACTTCCTGTTGATCACTCATATGCTGGGTTACAAGCCTTACGTCTTAACCAACTGCCAAACCTCGTTTCCCCTCCTTTAGGAACCATTCTAACATTTTTTTAAGTAAGACTGAATTGGAAAGAAGGCTAGTTCTAGCTTTGCAACTTCATTTCTCCTGAAACAAAATGAATGAACTACAGGGAAAGAAGGTAACATTTAACTAGAAGTATAAGCCCCTTAAAGATAGTTCTGTCACTTCTTGTTTTATATGGGAAGGCTGACAATACAAAAAAAATTAACTGAAAATTAAAATTGATATCTTGATAAAAATGAAAACTTTTTTGTTGTTTATTCTAAAATAGCACAAGTATTTTACTTGGGGAGCAATTTTTTTTTTTTTAGCACTAATGACTATAAAGTAAATGTACACTTATGAGAGATCTAAAATAAAAATAGGAAATATTGTATACTATATACTATGCTTCTGCCTATGATGTTAAAAAGTAAATGTTTTACACTATCATTTAAATATGCTTTTTTTAAACACAGCTAACAACTGTTTTATTTTACATGGAAAAAAACCATCTAGAATCTAATCTCTTTCTTAATTCTTGCTAAGAAATGTTTATCATATAAATATCAAGATTGACTTTGGAATAACTTCTAAAAGCACTATAGTTTAGAAAAAATATTTACATGACATAAACTACGAATGGGGATATTTCACTGTTAACACAAATATGTGAAGACTCTAATTGGTTTCACTGTTAACTAATTTGTTAATAATAGAAAATTTAGATACTTAAGGCTGGAAGAGATTACAGAAGTTGTAGAAATAGCATTTTTTTTAAGTGAGTGAGGAAGAGTAGGAGAAAGACAGGGAGAGAAACATTGATTGGCTGCCTTTCGTAGGCATCCCAAACAGGGATCGAACCTACAACCTAGGCATGTGCCCTGACTAGGAATAGAACCCATGATCTTTTGGTTTGCAGGACAACACCCAACCAACTGAGCCATTCTGACCAGGGTTAGAAAAGCATTCTTGGCAAGTATTTTAAGAGGATTAAATTATCAGCATCTATAAAATTCCACCTAGGGGACTCCTGAAGAAAGTTATTGAAGTTACAACAGCTAGAACTAAAACTGACATAATAAAGTGATAGATTAAACAAAGACAAACAGACATTCCAATCTGGTCTGAAGATGACTTTTCCCCCTCCTGAATGAGGAAGAAAAAAGGGAGCATGATTTATAAATTTAAGTATTATTAAAATAATATTCATTTATTTAAATCATTAGTACTTAGTTAACCACAATATGATTGATGGCAAGTCAAGTGGGAAATATATATTTAGTCTCTAGGATATTATCTTAATATATGGATTTGGCTTTGAAAGAGTTATAACAAAAGTTTATTTAGTAGTGGAGTTATAAATCTCACTAGTGACACTAGAGTCAGTATTTCTCTCTTCAAGTCACTGTAATAGTCAACTATGAGCAAGATAAAATAAAGTATTTAACAAATGAGTGTCCAATCAGAATATATATATAAAATGTCTTAAATATAAAGTGCTATATAAATTAAAACGTTACTATCAAAACATAAATGATTTACTGCTTTGCAAAACTAAAATGGCCATAAGAATAACATCATAGAAAGGTTTATTATAAATAAAGATTAAAAAGAATAATAAAAGACAAAAAACAACTGCCTGCTAAGATAAATATTTCTTGATAGCCAACCATACATGTTAAAATAAAAACTGCAATTATGTACCTTAACCACGCTGAGACTCAGGTACAGATGACATTACTATATAATAGTATTATTTATAAGACACACTTCTGAGCATTACATAAATGTGTGTGCACATAAGCAAAAATGGCACTTCGTAATTCTCCTTCAAATAACTCTTTTGGACACAAACAGCTTTATATTGTTTTATTTAATGTACAATAATAATAACAAAAAACCCAACAATAACAAAAAAAGTAAAAACAAAAATTCCACTAAAGAGTAAAATAAATAAAAACAAAGACATTAACACATTAAGTACTTCTGAAATCCCCAAAACACGCATGTTTCTGTATAAATTGCTGCATTAGTATAATTTATTTAATGTACTTTTAAGACATGAATAAGAATACTGAATATATCTCAGTAGAGAGGAAATGTTTAATATCTATAAATGCTCCACTCTTTATATTTAGAAGCTCAGATAATGTCCACATATGTAGCTCACACTATATATGTAAATCTTGTGATTGTCCCTTCCCTGGAATGCAGCTTCACCTAATACACACCCTGGCCGTGAGATTCAATGGGCCCTACCACTTAAGGTAGCGCTGTTAGGACAGCAGCAAATCCTGAGTGCTGTACAGAAAAACATTAGTCCAGATTTTCCTAGGTGATTCTCTTCATAAAATCCTTTCACTGGGGTATTTCTTACACTAGAGTATAGAATTAATATACTAACCTTTAAGCAACTGACTACTGGAAACCAGGGTTAAATTCTATAGGCTACAGACTGCGATGGAGGGAAACACAGGCTTTATGTCAATAAAAGCAATGCCTACTCAAACAACTAGGTTACAGCTATAAGTCACAGTTCTAAAAAATCTGAAGCCATTAAAAATACTTTTCTTATCAAAAATTTAAATTGCCAGTTTGTAATTTTAAAACAGCTATTACTAATTAAACTTCTGACTCATTCAGAAACTCAGCACTACGATTATGCATGTGCTTGATGCAGATCAGTGCCCTGTGCTCACAGGATCGAGCGTTAGTGTTTACAAAATGACTGTGTTGTGCTTTAGAGGCCGAAGAGAAGGCGACATCATCCTGTGGGCACTACCCTGTGACATTTTCAAATCATCCTGGCTGGCTAATTCTTAGTCACTTATATCCAAATTGCAGAGCCATCTATTAATCAATCTTTAATTACATTATTCTCACATCCGAGAGGTGCTTGCATAGCATTTCTGAGTTAAGTATGTTCTGTTTGCGTACTTGGAAATATTCCTGAAGGCATACTTCTACATCTTACTGGGGCCCAGTTCTCTTAGAGTAGCTAACCCAGACGAAAGAGGTGTCCACGCTCAACAAAAGAGGGCTCAACCAGGAAAGTGCAGATCACAGACCCAATTTAAAATTACACAGTCAGTCCTGCAGATAGTTTATCTTGAAGGGAGAAAAAAAACTACATTGAATGAAAATACACAATTTGCCTTTCTTTAAATAATTCAAGCATGAGAAAATTCAAATTTATAATGCTTCCAATTTGCCCGGAAGTATTTCTCAAACAAAGTATGTTCTGCCATGTAATTCAACAAAGCATTCTCATAAATGGTGCATTTAAAATACTATATGTCTATTTTTGGATATCTCTCTTAAGTCCCTCTTTTGTATTATCTATATATTTTAAGTCAGGTTTCTAAGCATTCTGTGGCACAGATCTTAAGTTATAATACACTGAAAGTTAACCACACCATTAATATTTTCAATACCTGACATTTATCAAATAGAGAAACACTATTATATAGAGAAACAAGAAACACATACTAGTTTATTCAAAATTTTACCATGAGCTATCAATGACTGATACGGTAGGAATGAACCCCACTGCAGGAATACCAAAGCAGAGGCAGAGAGACCATGTACCTTGTGCAAGCTTGTCATCACCATCACTTAATTTAGTTCCGAGAAAGAGTTACTGTGCTGTTCAGGGCTCAAAATGCACAGAGGCTCGGTATCTCAAATTTACAAGTACAAAACAGAGTTCCTAGTCACGAGGACTTTGTGGTGAACACAAGAGCCCTTTCTCGATCCATTTCTAAAGGCAGGGAAAAACTATGGTAGTCACCTTTCATGACAAGTTAAATAATTATTAACAACAAGAACTGCTTATCTTTAATATACCTTGCACTGCTAGAAGCTGCTCCTCTGTGGTCCAACGGGCATTAATTTTCTGATTTGACTACAAAATTAAAGAGAAGTTTCCTAATGAGGATATGAAGACAGACATTTTTCCAAAGTGCTTATTTTTTTAACTTTTCACCAAATCACAGACATGAGATTACTAAAACTCTGATTTCGAAGATTCAATTTTTATAAGGATTAAATAATAGATTAGTTACCTTTTACTCCCACATAAAAATAATGAAAGAGAAATGCACCAATTTGGGAGAATGAACATCACAGATATCATCCAGTCAGGTTAAAACTGAGAACATCTATGACCCATCCATTTCCAACTACAGTGTTCCTATTACCCACTGCAGGGGTAACTTTAGCCTCGTCTTAAACATTTATGAGGCCTTATTTTCTTTAGGATCTATGACTCTTTCTAAAATCTCTTCTCCTCACATTTAGATTATACCTATCTTTACCCTACCAAAAATAGTGCTGTCTAAATTAACACAGAACTGTGTATCAGACCTAAGCCCTAAAATATTTCTCTAAATTTCTGACGCAGAAAGTTACCCACTACAAGCATATTTCTCCCTCAAGGCCTCCCATATTCCTCTCAATACTTTTGTTTCAAACAAATCCTAAGTTTAGATTTTTATTATGGCAATATTACAATATTAAACACCTGATCAAATTTCATTAGTGTATACCCACTGGTGAGTAATAAAGGACCTTTGGCAGTAAATGAAGGAACAGAAATAAGTATACCAGCCGACAGAGGTTTGCAGTAGAAACCGCCCAGATGAAGTGGCCCCATGTGATACTTGGACATGCTGGGCAGGACAGAAAGAAAGGCATCCTCTGAGAAGGGGTGTTTAGGTCTTATTTTATGAATTCAAAAATTTTAAACATTGCTAGAGAAGAAAAAAGTAAGACAGGACTTCGGGTAAGGAAGGAAAATCCTAAAACAGAAAGCACTAATTTCTAGATGATGAGACTAAAACAGGATAGCAAGGCGGGCTTAGGCACAGACAGTGGGTAATCCTCAGGGTTAGGATATTGGTGATGAGGTAAAGGAACGACAGTAAAAAGGTAAAGAGAAAGAGAAGGACATACAGAAGCAGTAATAAGGAAAGGGTGAACTAAGGCTAAAAAAGTGAAAAGAAATAAGTAAAAGGGTGATAGAGGAAAAACTAGAAAATTTAAACATATGTTTCCCAAAAGAGTTAAAGAGAACAGAGTAGGAGCTAATATTTGGGTTCACACCCAGGCAATCTGATGATTAGCTTGGCTGTGAAAGGCACCAAAGACAGAAGGAGGTTCCTGGTACCCAGGATAATTGAACTATAACATATTTAAAACATGCCCAAGTATTTCAAAGTAAATGGTTAAAAAAAATAAAGGATTGATTGCAATTTAATGTAAAGAGTGAAACTAAAACTTAAGAAAATTAGTTTGTTAAAAAAATAGTAATCACCTCACTTATGTAAATAGTAATGACTTCATTTACATGTTTCATTTTATTTTTTTGGTGTATCGTCTGTGATTATGCAATGGTATATAACATTTCACATCTCTGAAATTTGTAACATGAGCATAGAATGGGTCATCTTTGTTTTGAAGACTTCAACAATTTTCTCAAGGGCCTCTCAGTTTTTGGTAGACTTCTTTTTTGAAGTACTTATCTATGAGTCGTTATCCTTTCTTCAATTGTTAATTTTGATAGATGCCCATCTGTCAACAATGTTGCAAATGATTAAAGCCATTCTCTTGTACTTTGACAGCTTCATGAAGTTTTGCATCTTTTGCAAGGTTTCCAATTTCATTTTGTTTTGTTCTGCATTTGAACTGTATTAGCGAGAGTAATTGAGTAGGATGTTGGTGTGATGGATAGCACAGAGAACAGCAGAGCCCAATTTTGTAAGTGCTCAGTTTATTAGTGAATATTTTCTTGTTTGGCAACTTTCGCTCCTCCATGCATCCCTCAGATCAATGAACATTTGGATACTGAGGATCTCCTGTGATACACTGCAAAATGTTCTGAGGATTAAGTTTAGAATATATGGAAGACATACAGAAAGATGTATTTAGAATGTATGTAAAACACATCTAACACAGTGCCTGAGCAAACCAAAGTTAAGTTGATCAATTAATGTTTGTTAAACCTGAAAGGCAGAAACTGGAAGAAGAATGATCACCAATGAAAAGGGAACAAAAAATGAAAGAGAAATAATGTGTACCATGAAAATTTATTTCCAGCATACAAGCAACTCAGGAGATTAGAACTCAAAGACAAGAGAGAGAAAGTCACAATGAACGGAAATGGGAAATAAGGAAAGCTGGAAGGGCTGGAGGTGACAGAGGTTTCCGAAAGGCAATGAGGAGAAGGCACACCATGAACAGGGAACACTAGGATTTACATCAGGAAGAAGTGGAAAATATGCCTGGAAAGTTGGTGGTATTTAACTACACTAAACTATGGTAAGAACCACTTTTGGAAGGGCAGTCAACACCCAAGTTGATGAATTTGCACTAACTTTAGTAAGCCATATATTTGGGGGTGGGAAGGGAGCAGCGGGAGAGGGGGAGGACTTTAACCAGAATAAGACTTGGAGCCCAGAAAGACGGGAGAAGGGTGACGCTGTTAAGCATTTAAGAAGTTAAGAAATGCTGACCTGGGAGAGGCTGGAAGGCGAGGCTAAGATGATGGATTTAATTTCAGAAACACTGAAAATGAGGTACTGGGCAGAACATTCAGGTGGAGCTCAGGTTCCACTTGGGGCTAACAAATATTCATCTATTCAAATGTATTTTTATGGGTCTGGAAAATGTTCATAAGGGAAAATAATGGAGCCATATCTTACTCAAGATGTGAGGGTCTAAAATCAGCCTATGAATTAAAAAAAAGTTTTGTTCCGTCAAATTTACTCTTAAAATGTTCTTACAAAGGCAGCCCTGGAGACAGGCACACGAGCCCACACAGCCAGGTATTCCCCCTGCACTGGAATGGACCACTAAACTAGTTAAATCCCAGATGAAGCCTCTGGCTTTGGATTTAGCGTAGTAGTGAATGAAAAATATAAATACGTATTTATATATGAGAATCTCATTTAGTTCAAGGAGATATTCACACAGAAGGCATGCTGAAGCTAAAACTACTGAGTAAAGGAACAGCGGATTCACACTTGCCAGCCTCGTCACTCAGGGCCATATACTCAGTAAATGGAGCTCAGGCAGAACTGCCAGCATTACTGCATTTGCTATAACTAGACGTTCTCTTTTTTTATTTGGCTGAATATTTATCTTTGAATTTGTGTCATTTAAATGTACATATGATGTGACTTTAATATAGTCAAGTGACACAATTGTATGATATTTCCAAATAAAAGAGAAAGAAATGAATTCTCAGGATAAAAACTTGGAGAATGCCTATACTTATGTATAGAAAGGAAACTTACAGCTGAGAAGGGGGCATAATAGTTATAAAAAAGAACATAACCTCTCAAAAGTTAAAAGAAGAAAAGAGAGGTTTTTCATCTATGTCCAGGACGCAGAAAAAGGCAAAGGAAGTGAGGAGTTAGAACTGTGGAAATTGCGCATTAGCACCAATGTGAACCTTCTAGAAGAACTTCAGTGGAAAAATGCGAGGTGAGGGTTGAAACTGTGTGGAATTAAACAGTCTGTGTGACAGACAAAATGGAAGCAGAGGAAGATGGGCCAGACTGAAAAAGAAAAAGGGTCAAATATTTTAAATACATAGGATTCTTTTAAGTTATTGGTTTTTATATTCTCTTTTAAACCAAAGAAACTTTAGTAGAGATTTGTTTAACTTATGGAAAGGACAACTAAAATGTATCTAGGAATCTAAAACTGTGTGGTATTCTTCTACAGCAAACCCCAGTCTGAAATACCATTGTTTTAAAAATAACAAATGTTAATATCAAACAATCCAATACAAGGGTGGGCCTAAAGCAGACTTACAGTTTTGAGTACACAAAACACAGTTTACTCTTACATTCAGCATCATTACTGCATTCTTTCCCTGCTAAGTTAATTTGTCTTTATATCTTTCCCATTTTTGTCAGTAGTAGGTTTATAATACCTCTGTGGGGGAAGAGTGAGAAAAGGTCACCAAGTCAAACCTTCTGCTCAGTGCCAAAGATTCCATCCAACATCCATAATGAAAGAATGTCACTCAACCTATGCATAAAACACCCATAGATGGAGAAATTTCTAGCTTCAAAAAGCACTCCTTTCTAAATTTCTTCCTTCCTGGATCCAGTAAACCCTGCCCCCACCTACCTACCTCTGCCCAAAATAAATGGCAGTGCTCCCAACACTGTCACGTACTTTCAAGGAGACACACTAATTTCTACTTGGCAATTTTCTTTGGAGTTATTGCTTGCTGTCCATTCCTACAACTAATGCCTGGCCCTACCTGGCACCCCTTTACCATTTACTTTACTGATCATACGCTTGGTATTTTAGCACCTGTAAAGTTTGTAAATTATAAATTATACTGTACAACACTGACAGGATAACTCCCTAAAATTAAAATTTTTCATTACATCCTTCTTATATTGAAGAAACTATAGGATCTTTCCATTTGACTTAATTTAAAAGGCAGACTTCTCTTCTTAGCTCTCACAAAGACTTTTATACTCTGGCTCTTGCCCACTGATCTCTAACACAAGGAAGTCCCTGTTCAACTCTACCTTGTTAATATCTCTCTTGTACATAGTGTTCATTGGTCTTCTGTATCCAAGTTTGCCTTCCTAAGTAGACAATATACTATTTGAGCAGAGATTGATTTATACTACCATTGCATTCTCAACAGTAATTAGCACAATAATGAGCACATAATAAGTGTTCAGGGAATACCTGGTGACTGGTTCTTAAAAATGTTTTTATTTTCTCCCACTGGATTTATATTTTGAATGTACAAATCAACGCCAAACCCCTGTTCATGATTCCCTCTGCCTGTCCTTTTCGTATGTGCAAAATCCTACTTATCCTTCAAGCTTCAGCTGAAACATCCCCTCTAGGAAGCATCCCCTGATGATCCTAGCCAGAATGAATAATGACTGCTTGTTTTCCTTAACATGTTACTTATAAATCTATCATGTAACTTTAATCAGTTTCTCTTGTAACATCTAGCCTGCAAGTTCTTTTATTTAAAGCAGATGGAAAACTCCATCTCCTCCTCCTTTTTGTGTGCCCCCCTTTCCTAAACATACATTTCCCACTGTACCTACCACAGCACCTTAAATGAGGTAAGTGATCAATACATATTTATCAAAGTATGAACTTTCTTCATCAAGTTTTTCCCTAAGTGAAAATAACAAATACAACCAAAGGAATAAGTAAAGCATCTTAGTGACCGTTTACTTCCAGCTGAGTTACATCATTTAGTAGCCTACTGTTCCAAAAGTTAATGAAATTCCTTATGTTAGAAATTCTTAGGTTGGGTAATACCTAACCTAAAGGTTAAGGAGATAGATTACATGATGTTTTCAAGGTCTTTTACTATGATTGTTATCTAGTATTCTGGAATATGTACATCTATCCAGGTTGTTCTCCCCGAGAAACAATAGGAATAATATGAGAAATACATGTTGGGCATTTTCTAGATGGTAAAACAGATATGTATTTTCAAGTCATATGAGCTCAATAAATCAACCTCAAAGTAATACTCAAACTTCAATGTACAAATGACAGAATGTTAAGATTGTGGTTGTTTCATTTTGATTTATTTTTACAATAAACCAAAAGATGTAATAAATGCTCAGTAACTTCTAACCTAATAACTGCATTAAAATGGGAGAATCTACTATACAATTTTACTGTTACATGAAAACCTCTAAAAGTGAGAGGCAGCATGATATTAACTAAGACTTCAACTGGACTCTAAGAATCTGAAATACAGCCAGAGTTTTACTGTTTACTAGACACACATCTCGATCAAGTCAGTGAACCTCTCTGAGCCCCAGCTTCCTCATGTAAAACAGTAGTACAGGCATTTGTTTCATCTACTCAGAATTTCTGTGAGCATCAAATGATGTAGCACACAGGAAAGTTATAAGTGCTATTATACCTTCAAGTCTTATTTTATATAATGTTAATGAGTGAGGCTGTCCTGCAATTTTCTGGAAAATTTGAGGTTAGAATTATTGTTTCCTTGAAAATTTGGTAGACTTTTTCTATAAAATTGTTTGGCCCGAGTGTTTTCCTCTGAGAAAAACGTTAATTTTTCTTTACTTTTATTTAACTATTATAAATTATTCAGGTCTTCTTTCTTTTAAAGATAATTTTGGTAAGATAGATTTTCCTAGGAATTTCTAAGTTTTGTTTAAATTTTCAAACATATTGGCATAAAGTTCTTCATGGTATCCCATAATGTTTTCAATACCCGATGTATTTTTAAATTTAATTATTAAATATATTTTTAAGTTATAAGCATTTTAGGGTTTTTGAATGCATAATTAAATATGAAATTAAAACAATTTAAGTACAAAATTCACAATAAATTTTTGTTGTAATAATATAAAAAATACAACAGTATTCTTGGTATTACACTGTTTTTAAAAAAATATCACCAGGATGTTTGTCAGTATACCTGTGGGTTTGGAATGATATTAGTCTAGGTATATTTCATTTTTTTTCCATTTCCTAACCCTGAAAGAGATTATTCAAAACAAATAAAAACAACTTCCTTCATGGCTCTTTCTTCTGAAAGACTATGAGTAAGATGGCACAGGATGCATCATTCCTGAAGCGTTACTCTTCCGACTCTCCCCTGGCCCTTCACACAAATTTCAGTCAACCTATGATTCCAGGGGAATGTCCCATTTGGACCAAATAAAATTATTTGACTACTACATATATAGAAAGGCAAGTCCAGGATATGAAGCATAACATAGGAATTTTAAAAAGAGAGAGAGATAGAGAGAAAAGATATTATTAATAGAAGCTTCTATAAAAAGACTTGACTGGAGCTTATGGGCGTTTAACTCCTATAATTATCATGAATATTTAAAAACATTAAGTTTCAGTTGAAATACAAGCAAGAGTCGAAAAAATGGTCAATGTATAACTTGTTTTTTAGATTTCATATTCTCAGGGATGTAAGTACAAGAATGTAAGTTCATGTACTAAAATCCTAATTGGAAATCTGAGCCCAAAGACAAATATCATAAATTAAAATTAAAATTTGTTAAAAGACTTCCTCTTTGATGATCTTTTTCTTGCTGTGTTACCACTTAATACAAGTAGAAAAAGGCTTTGAGCAAACAGTGCTGCAGACTCAGGACTGTACTGGCTTGCTCATCAGTGACCTCCTAGTCTCCCATGCACTGGGCTTACTCATATAGCTGTATTTCCTAATTCCTTTGCTTGACAGGAATTGCTAAAGGCAGGAAAGAAATGATTTAATTTAAATCCTTAGCCAAGCCTCAAAAGACTATCTAAATGACAAAAAATAGATGTAACAAATTATCCATATTATAAAACCTTAAACCTTCAAAGATGTTAACAGTATGACCAAAGAAGGTTTCACCATATTTAATCACATATATTCTTCAATAACATTCATACCTCAGGAGGTTTGAATTCTTCAATTCCACCTTCCATTTTCTGTTTAAGTGCACTGTTTACTTGCTTAGCATTCTGAACCTTCAATAAAAATAACCCAAAATATGAATCAGAACATGTATTTAGTAAATTTCTATGTACTCAATAAATGAAAAGGATATATGTACCAAACCCTCTTACATTTTATTTAAGGAGGATAAACACCTACCACACTTTAATCACACTTTGGGTGTGATAATCCACTCACCGAAGTAATATACACACCAACTCATATCCATATAATCTATTTACTAGATTAATAGATATAGTTTACAAATCACAGTATTTTAATATCTTTTAACAATGTCTCTTATAACCAAAGATAAATATTATACACAGGAATTAAAATCCATCAATTTTTTCATTACCATAATGTATCGATCAAATAACAATTATTCCATTAAGAATTGCCCTGTCCAGTGTGGTTCAGTTGGTTGGGAATCATCCCACAAACCAAAAGGTCATGGGTTCAATTCCCAGTGTGGGCACATGCCTAGGTTGCAGGTGTGGTTCCTGGTCAGGATGCATATAAGAGGCAACCAATTGATGTTTTTTTCTCTACTTTTCCCCCTCCCTTCCCCCTCTCTAAAAAAAAAAATAATGATGAAGGTGAATGAATAATGTTTATTAGGTGTTTATTCTTGGTGCTCCATGTTAAATACTAAGTAAGGGGAATCAGCATAGCAGTTATTGTCAGGCAAGATGTGATAAGGGCCTGCACAGGGTAGTAGTGATGGGATTAAGGATGAGGGCTTTCATTTAAAGAAAACTTCAGAGACCAAACTCACACAACTTGGTTACCACTTGGTTTGTGTGTGCTGGGGTAGTGATAATGGCAAGGGATGAATCAAAGATGATTCTGATGTTTCAAGAGAAAGCAAACAGAAAAAAAAAATCTTTTGGGTGTTAGGTGAAATGTCTAGCAGGTAGCTGGAAATATAGAACTTGGGAGAAAAGTCACAGCTTGAGAAGCAGATTCAGCAGTCCCTGGCATACAGTGTAATGTTGGCTGATATAGATCAAGAAAGCACAGCCTTACAAGAGTAACTAGATCTAACGGTTAGAGTAGACAACAACAGAAACAATCAAAAAAGGGGAAAAAAACACTGAGGAAGGCCAGAGACCTAACAACAACCATTCATTGAGTACTTACTATGTGTCAGGCACTATTCTAAGCACTTATGATATATATCTTGTTTAATTCTTCCCAACCATCATATTATTACCCACATTTCAAGATGAGGAGACTGAAGTTAACAGAAGTTGGGCAGCTCCCCTAAGGTTACATAGGAAGTAGATGGTATAACCAGGGCTAGAACCTAGGGTTACTGACGCCAGGTCCTGAGTCAACCACTACCCGATCAGGATGATGACACCTGTACAACACTACTGCTACTGCTCCTGGTGATAACGACGATGAAGAGCAGGCACTACTCACTGAGCCTTCAAATGTGCCAAATAAATACTGCTTAACAATCTACATGTGTCACCTCAAATAATTCCCAACGACCTATAGGAAAAGTATGATTATTATCTCCAATTTCACAGATATACAAGGGGGGGACCACAAAAACCCCGAAATTTATTTATAAAAAATGGTGTATTTATCCTTACAAGTTTAAACTTCAGTCACCTTCAAAGTACTCTCCATTTGATGCAATACACCTATCGGGAAGTTTTTTCCATTGCTCAAAACAGTTTTTGAACTCATAGCTTTTGATGTCTTTTAGTGCTTCTGTTTTGTTGTTGTTGTTGTTTTGTTTCACCTCTTCCATGTTGGCAAAACATTTCCCTTTAAGGACGTTTTTCATCCAGGGAAACAAACAAACAAAAAATCACTCCGGGTGAGACTGTGTGAACAGGAAGTATGGGGCATGGGGATCATGCCACTTTTGGACAAAAACTGCTGAACCCTTACCACGATGTGGGCAGGTGCACTCGTCAATCACCCATCGTGAAACAGGCAAGCGCGCTGAGGTCTTCAAAGAAAATTCACTGAAGTTGAACACAGCCTCTCACGACAATGCCCACTGGTGCACTGACACAGATGGGTTCCTGGAACACTCACCCAGCAGGCAAAGCCTGTACAAGGCACCCATGCTACAGAAGATAATTCTGGTTTTTTGGGTCCCCCCCTTGCAAAATTGAAGCGTAGAGAGGTTCTATTATTTCCCAACCCAGAGCTAACAGGTCGTAATGCTGGGATTCAAATCTAGAATAGGTAGAATTATCTCATAAATTGTAAATATGGTCAATTTTAAAGAAAGAAGTTTATATAACCGTGCCACTGAAAAATCTGCAAAAAAATTGAGATTATTGAGGTAAAGTAGATAAGCAGAATGGACAGAATCATTAAAAATAGGACTTTTATAAAATACCTGGCGTTTTAAAGAGATCAACTCCATGTCCAGTTGCCTCAGGATGGTGTTGGCTGCATTGGGACTACAGGAAACAGCTACCACATCTTCCTGGGTTAAATACATGCCCTTAGGGGGACGGCACTTAGAACGCTGAGAATGATGCCGGTGTTGTAAACTCTGATACTCTCTCCTTCCAAGTCCAATCTTGCTAGTCTGGACAGGCTGTTCAGTGTTACCCTAGGAGAATACAGATAGAATAACAGGCCACTTGGTTTTTAACCTGAACAAGTTGAAAACTGTCTATTACTAGTAGAAGTATCTGCTACACTAAGCACATCTAGAAAAATACTGCTAACCAATTAGATTATGTATGAGTCCAAACACACACACACATACACACATTCATCAATTATGGAAAAATAAGGACTTCCTAAGATGGCGGCATAGGTGAATGCACCGTACCGCCTCGCACAGCCAAACAAGGGAAAAAAACAGAAATCTACACATCCAAAAACAGCCAGATCTGACAGAAAATCATATTGAGAGGAAGTCCGACAACCAAGGTATTAAAGAAGATACACTCATCAGTTTGGTGAGCCAGAAGGTGCAGAGCGAAGGGAGAGCGCTCCGCGACTCCGCGGCGAGCAGGTGAGCAGATGGCAGGTCCGTGATTGGAGGGGCGGTCCCGCGGGGCTGAAGCAAACCCAGATGGGGACCGACTGAAGCTCGGTCAGCGCCCGGCTCATCCAGACCCAGCGGGGCCGGCCGAGAGACCGGTGGACTCAGCAGGTCTGCATTCGTGTGCAGAGAGAACCTGGGGGAAGGCGGGGCGCAACTCAACAGCGCAGATCGAGAGCAGGTGAGGGAGTGGAGTCCGCAGCCGGAGGAACGCGGGGCCTCAAAGGAAAGTTCGCTGGGGAGACCCTCGGAGGATTGGAGCTGTGCAGCCCGTCCACCGACCCCGGAGCGACCCCCGGAGCCAGCGCAGAGGGGCCCGAAGTGCTTGCAGGAGGTGGTGTGGGTGCGGAGAGCGGAGAAGGCGCCATTGTGCGCTCAGGCCCCGCCCCCAGAGGCTATGGTCCCAGCACAACTACCGGGAACTTCCCTGCACAGGGGAGCCCCAAGACTCCGCCCCCCTTACAGTAACAGGTGCACTGAGGGGGGAAAAATGGCCCAAAGAAAGGGACAGATCAAAACCCCAGAGCTAACTGACCAAGAAATAGCCAACCTATCAAATGCACAGTTCGAATTCCTTGTAATAAGGATGCTTTCAGAATTCGACGAAAAATTAACGAACTTGCTTGAACAAATGAGGAGAGATCTGCAGGGAACCAATAGAGATAAGGAAACTGGGA